>VWYH01010676.1:0-14011 GCA_013399365.1 Pampusana beccarii
AGCTTATTTAAATAGTATCTTACCGCCAAAGGATACCCAGCGCTTCAAAAAAATTTTGTACTAGCTGCCCAGGGAGGTTGTGGAGTCTCCTTCTCTGGAGACATTCAAAACCCGCCTGGACACCTTCCTGTGTAACCTCACCTAGGTGTCCTGCTTCGGCAGGGGGATTGGACTAGATGATCTTTTGAGGTCCCTTCCAATCCCTAACTTTCTGTGATTCTGTGATCACCCATCAATAAAATGTAGCTGCCTCTAGGATGAAAGATGGTATCTCTGTAAGAGGATGCACTGACAGTCACGAATAGTAATATAAAAACATTTTATTTAATCGCAAGTCTTTGTGTTCTGCTTCATGTCTAAAACACATTGTGAGAAAATTCTTAAAAGGCGAGTTGCAGCTTTGTTGCAGAAACATGATGGTCTTCTCCGGATTAACCAATACTTCTTTCACTATTCCCTGGGACACAGAGGTCTCTCATATGAACATTGCTCCCCTTGCTTTGCCTGATTTGTAAGATCTGAAGCAGAGTGTCGGGGTGAAGGCCTGACTGTGGTCCTTACCTACAGGGAAGGAGAGGTTGGGGCAGCGGAGGACACTGACAGGGCAAGAATGGGGATTACTGTGCTTCGGTAACTCCCACAGTTCATCCAAAGTACTAAGAGTATTATGCAAAAATATAAGCCCTGTTGTTGTTGTGTGATTTAATAAGGTACTATGTATGCCGTAGGAACATGAAATTAAAATGTATACAAAAATATTTTCCTTGCATATGTAGACAGAACATTATGGGAAAAGGTTTTCAGAGCCTGGCTTTCCTTTGCAGAACTACGCTGGAATGGGTATGTCAGACATTCCAGGTAAAGCCTCGAGCAGTGTGGTGGTAGGATGATGGACGGTGTTCCAGCAGGAAGAGCTGGTTCCTGAATGTGCTGTTTTTCTTGTTCAGTGCTGTAGCTGGATGCAGACAAGATGAGGTTTTAGTAATTTTCCATCTCTTTTTCTTCTTTTTTTTCTTCCCAGAGGTTACAGAAAACTTATCTGAAGTAATTTATCTGTCAAAAGTATTTCCTTCTTGCTCTGGTGTAGAGATCATCTCATTTAAGTAATCATGTCCTGTAGCATTTTTGTTGCTATACTTGAGATTTGAGGCTGTCAGTTTGCCTCAGTACTGATGCATTTTCCTCCAGAAATGAAGGTAACCCTCTTTTTAAGGTTTATATCAGCTGGCATTCCTATGGCATTTGCATTCCTATACAAATTTGATTAAGTGTTTGTAATGGCATGATAGATGGTTGCAAGTCTGATGCTGTAATTGTTTGCATTATTTTTTCTTAATCAACTATAAATCTGATAGTCCACAGAAAGTGACCTTACACTATTACAGAAAGAGGCCACTTGCTATCTGAGCAATAGCTTCTGTTTTCATATGGAAAAGGAGGAGAAGCGAAATCCCTTTTGCCTGTGGTGAACAGGTAATTACAAGGCAGCATCTCTCTGCAATTGAACCCCTAATGTAACAAAGTACTAGTAAGGTGCTACAAACAACTGGGTGAATCTTCTTGGAATATGAAAATTATCTTTGTCCCAACTAGTGTCAATAGAACTCTGAGAGTTTTCATCAGATGAGAAACTATCAGGTGTTGACATCTTTTCATGTTCAGTTACATTGAGCAGATATTGTAAAAAAATATTGTATTCAAAGGTTTGACTGCATTCTGACATGCCTTTAGCCCACTATACTGCTTCCACCTGAAAATCTTCTTTTCCTCTACTGTCATTTTTGGTTTTGCAGACCTTTAGGTTAGTTAGTTAGGGGAGTGTTTTCATATAGTTCATATGCCTGTTGCTGGGTGTAGGTTGCCCATGTAGGCCCAAGTGTAGAATGGACTGGATCAAGTCATTACCATGACTATCAAATACACTCTGTAACACAGTTGATATGATTTGGCAAAACAGGCTATCTCTTTGCTCTTCTGACTCCTTTTAGTGCTTGTATTCTGCTTTCTCTGAATAATTTAGCAGTGTAGTTCTATTCTTAAGCCCATTCATTATTATAAAATTTGGTAGGCTTTCTTCTCTTTCTTATTATGAAGCATTGCAGATAGTAAATAATTGAGACCTGGTTGAGTCTGTCTTCGGTCAAGTGCAGTGCCTTTGCTTCTCAAGTTGTTATTCTGGTCAAAAGACAAAGATCTTTTCAAATCGGTCAATTCAGTGTTTATTGCCAATAGAGACAAACTTTAAAACTCCTGCCAATACAGGCTAATTTTAAAGAAAGAAACTTCTCTGCCCCCTTCTCTAATATTACAGTAGGAGTTCAGTTATCCCTTTCATGCCTGGTAGTTTTGCTTTATCCATACACAGTCTGTAGGAACAGACTGTTCCTTTCTGCTTGACAGTAAATTATATTAACAAAGAGCAGCTGTGGTACTGATGTAAAGTTTACTGTAAGGTACTTATTTTTATAATGCAACACTGGTGCTATTCCAAAGTATTTTGTAATCTTTTACTTCTTACTACTTAGTCAAAAAGAGGAAGAAGAAAAAAAAGGCAGATTTTGAACAGGTCTCTACTTGCAACTGTGAATAAGAAANCAGAGGCTACAAAAAACAATTTTGTACTCTTAGATTATAATGAGCAGTCTTTATTCTTTAATCAGTTCATCCAGTATCTGGCTGTCTACTGTAACATTCCTTTGAAGTCTAGAAAGATCTAACATAATTGAAGAAATGTCGAACTACTTGACTCTCTCTTTTTTAATATAAAGGAATTAAACATTAATCAGACTTGTGCATCTCAATTAAGCCAATTAAAATTATCACAGAATGTAGTGCACAGAGCAATAGGTAGCTTTAATGTTTGAATACATTATCAATTTTTACCTAATGTTCCTTATTTAAGATGTTTGTTACTCAAAAAGGAAATGTATGCAACTCATTAAAGAACGCTACCATTGTTTAAAAAGAGTTTGACTAACTTCATTCACTTGGTTTAATTACCTACATTTATGCACGAGATACGTTAAAATTTGTTGCATTTAGTTAAAAGTAATACCATGGCTTATTTTAGGTCTTCCTAGACCGATCTAATTTCCTGATATTTTTGTGCTGACTGGGTTTTTTGTAAGAAAAATATTATATGCTATATCTGAATTAATTTGTCACAGGGAAGTGTGGTGTAGTGTTTACTGGCTAAAGTATATATGCAAAGTCCATATAATTACTAATAATTTGTAACAAGTGTTAATTGATAAACAACTCCCTCTGGTAGCTTAATTAAAGCTGTAGGATAGCAAGGCGATTTACAACTGGGATTGATCTCAATTAGTCAACAAAATCTGTGTAGTCTCTTCAAAGAAGTAGGAGGAAATTTAGCCTAGTGAGGCTTTGGGGATTTTTGTCTTGTAGTGTGTTTTGGTTTTTTGGTCTTTTTTTTTGTTTTGTTTTGTTTTTATTTTTCTTGTTAAAAAAAAATAAATCACAAAGTGTGGTAATGTTTTCTGCAGTGATCTACCTACTGTATACTATACTTATCTTTTACACTACCCAGCATTTGTTGTTTCATTTGTTTGTTCATTGTCAGGTTACAGAACAATATTTGAACACTTCTTTTCATTATACATAATACAATAAAAAACTCATTTCATACAGAGATGTACATTTTAGAATAACACCCCCAGGAGACCACAAACTAGAGAATGAAAAACATTTAAAATATGTCAGTTTTTGATCTTACTTAGAGATTTGTTTATAAACTGGCATTATGCAGCCTTAATTAAAAGATAACACAGGAAAGATGGCATTAGGGAATAACTGGATGTGTGGAAGCACACTGATCTTATAAAGTCAGCCATGCTGTTTCAGGATTCACTACTCTTTTATCATTTGGACTGATAGTAAGGATATAATCTACGAGTACTTGAAATTGCCCCTGTGGAATAAAAAAAGTGTCATCTCTGTTTAAACTAGATCACAGACTGGCTGCAAACAGCTGCTGAAACATTAATTAATTTGTTTGCAAATAAATCATGGATATGTACTAGCTGAAAATACTGATATAAACAAGAATGAATGTTGTGCTTTTTAGATTACCTATGGATCTCTGGTTTGCCTTCGTTTTTTAAGATGACTTTATATGCACCAGCAAAACCAACACAGAGACCAAATAATCTGGAAGAGCTGAGGCTTTTTATTGAAGTTGTCCTATAGATAGATCGATGTGCTGAAATGCAAATCAGTTTCAGTGCTTTAAAAAACACACATCCATTTTACATTTGTGTAGGACTGAACCTCATTTAAGAAAGATTTGTTAATCAAAGAGAATGAAATATTTTGGTGGAGGCAAATGAATGTGGGTTTAGCAAGTTTGCAGCTAAAAATATACCTTGGTGATTTCAGCTGTGCGATTTATGTTCCTCTGTATCTTGAATGTTCTTTTGGTAGCTGTGTAACATGCCTCTACAAATTCTGTACTACTTGGTATGGAAAACACCTGCTTTTCATATACCATCAAGGATGCTGTTTAATGTCCATGGGTTGTTTAAAAACAGGCTATAAACGCTAGCCTTGTAGCTTCACTGACCCAGGGCCCGGGCAGATGTGCCCAAACTTGTGCTTGTGACCGCACACGCGTGTCCCTGGGGCAGCCTTACAGCTGCCGCTGTGCTTCTCCTTGCGAGGGCACATCCTTGACTCTGCCTGCGCGGCCCCAGGCTGTGCATATGGCAGGCAGGGAGGAGGAAGATGCCCCTGCAGGCTTTGCCCCCGTGACATAAGCTTTATTTCCAAGATCGGGAAAAATAAAGGTTAGATTCTGCCAAAGGATGAGACTTGCATATGTAATACGAGGAATACGGGGAGGCCTTTGGATGCTAATAACTACCCTTCAAGTGGCAGGCTGCCCTGGTGCAAAAAGCTCTTCAGCTTCTCATGGCATTTCCAAGTAGCCTCACTCTTCAGTGGTGGTATCTGTCTAGAAGCTTGACTTTGATATATTTCAGGAAAGAAGGGGAACCTTTTACTTTATTTCCACCAATAATACCAGCTTAGCCCTTGTTTTGTGGAAGATCNGCTTTTGGTTCTGTATTCTCCAAGAAAGCTGAATTTTCCTTTTTTTTTTTTCTTTTTTTGGTCTACTTTTGAACTTCTAGTGTATATGCAATCATTTCGGGTAAAATCTAAGCACACTTGTGCTCATAACAGATAATAAAGTCAGTGGGCAGCCAGGGATGATCAGCACCACTAGTTTACTGTACACCATGAGTTTGTTTGGTTCTTATGGTGACTGGATTCAGATATAATGTTTCCTAACCTAAATCTAACATACTGTTTGTGTGATGTAAACTGCTGTGGGGGTGGAACTTCACCATGTGCTTGACATTTGAACTCTCCAGGCTGTCAGCCCACTTACAGGAGGGGGTCAAACTGTTCCGTTTGTTGTGTAGTCTTGCTATAGTCCTGAATAAAGCTCCAATGTGTAGCTTACAGGAAGGGGCGCTGTTTTTACTGTCTCAGATTTATGTATGCATTTAGTGTGAGCAAGAAACAGAAACAAGCTACAGTATTTTAGGAAAGGGTGATACCAGAGTAATAATCAAGCAAACATCCCACTCACAGGAATGATGATATCTTCCTTGAGTTCTTCTGGTGCTGAAGTTCCATGATTATTCAAGCTTCTTCCCACTCTTTAGTTCATGCTGAAGATACTTACTGGTCTCCTATGTCATCTTGTTGTTCTCTGCGAAGTCGTAACTTAAGGTATAGCTTGGCAGATATTAGGCTGAAATTGTATTGTCTTTTCAGAACTGATCTCTCTGTGAGTCTATCAGGGCTGCTCTATTGTGTTTTTTTGTTTGGGTTTTTGGTTGTGGGTTTTTTTCCCCCCTTCTTTTCTACCAACTTGAAGTGCTATACGTATGAATTGAATTTGGAAGACTTCAGGCAAAGCAGAAGCAAGAGTTGGGGGTTCAGCCTGATAACTTTTGAGGTTACTCTGCAGTGCTAGTTTCTTTGAAATCTTAGTCAGCCCTGTGATCAGCCTCAAAATGCTTTATATATGTGCTTGTTTCTGACCGGTGTCCCCATCTCGCCTCCCTGTTCCTTTCAGGAGCGCGGGCATCACCCTGTCAGCACGACCCACAGCTGCCTGGAGGGTGTTCCTGGGGGTAGGGGACAAGGCGGGGGCTCTGCAACGTGCTGCCAGGCCACCAGGAACTGTGCTTAGGACCTTAACGCAGCCCTCCCTCTGGGTTTGGCGGCTCATTGCAGCTAATTATAATTGTAAATTTGCCTTTAAAATAAAATTCTGTTTAAAGAGCAACTTTTGCCTTGGGGCAGCCTTGTGAGCGGAAAATACTTATCCAAAAAGCAGTTTACTTGGCTTATGATTTCCTGTAATCCCTATATTGTTTTCTAAGATATTTCTATGAGAGCGAAGAATGGCTTTCCACAGCCCAGCCTCTCGCCTCCTCTTTGTGCCTGATCTTGTACAGAAATCATCACTTTCTGTTTTATGGTATTGCAGCCAGTTCCCATAGAAATGGCTGGATGCTCCCAACTCTTGTATTTGAGCAGGATCTGCCTTTCAAGCTGCCGCTTCCACAGAGGAGTGGTTGGGACATGTCTCCTCAGGAATTTAGGCTCTTGGTTCTTTCAGCATAGGACAATTTAGATAGCATCACTTTGCCCATGACAGCAGCTTTTTCTGGGCTGAAACATAAAACTTATTTAACTTTGTCACCGTGCTACTCGACAGCTTGAGTCAAGAAGCGAAGAACGGCATCATGCCTAGCTGAAGTGTGCCCTAATCGCTTGACTGTCTGAAGTCTGGTTTGCGATCTGAAATTGGGACAGGGTTATTTGTCCAGTGATGTGAAGTCCTGTGCTTTTTTGGGACATTTAAATCAATCTGAATGCATGNATATCTTTGGTTCTTGATTAATAAGTTAAAGATCAACTAATGGGTTCAGGGTCAGTTAGAAAAATGAAACTTGTAGGATTCAATCGCAGGTAATTCAGTATCAGTTTGAGCGTAGTGGATTAAAACTTACATAAGCTAAAATGAGAATCACTTAGGTAAGTGTGAAAGTGTATGTAGATAGCAGTTCAGTGCAAGAATTGGGTGGAAGCATGCTGAGAATAAGTAAAGAAAAATATAATTAAAAAATAAAACGGCTCCCAGAATGCTTTTGTGTTCCAAAATGCCATATGGTCATTTGCTTGGCATCATCTTCCCGAGTATGCTTGCAGTACTTCACAGGAGGCAATGGCTGAAATATCATGAGGTGAAAAAGGGAGCATCTTGGATGCTTTGGATTGTCATTGCTACAGAACCTGATGGCCATGTTGGATATTGCTTCAGTAAAAGTTCAGTAGGAATTGTTTAGATGTAAGTGATGGAATGATGTTTTAACACTGTCCTTCTTAGTTTGCATGGCAGACTCGTAAGAAAAATCTGTTAAGGTTTATTTTTTTCTATCTTATTATTTATTTGCACAATGAATAATTACCATTCTTGTCATGGGGGCCAAAACCTACATCAAGCTACTGAAGGGTAAGGAGTAAACAAGACTCGTGAGTTATGATACATACTCAGAATAATGCAGGGAAACAATGAGAGATATTATTGAAGCAAAACTAATTTCTGTTCTTGTATAACATTCTGACCAGAACAATGAAAGACATCACAAATCCATTCATTTATTTCAAAATTTGCAAAACGAATCCCTTTGTACATGTATATTTGTACAACATGAAATTATTATTCAATAAGTTGACATTTTAAACCTATTACCGCCTAAACCCATCTATTACTGAGCTATTCAGAGCACTAAGTTAACATTTACCAGAACATTCATCCTCACATCATGGGGAGATCAAGCTCAAATCCTTTATTTCATATTCAGATCTTGTTGGGTCAGGATTGAAAACTGCTACCTTTCTGATACTTTACCGAAAAGCCACTCTGAAATCCACAAAAGAATTATTATCAAGTTACTGCAGTTATTCAGCTCGATGTTGACTTTGATATGTCAACTCTCTGATTTTTAATAGAAAATTGATGGTCTTGCCCTGAGGGTCAGCCATATGCATGACCAGGATAGGCCAAGGTTTGCATTAAATTACACCCAGCCTTGCATTCTCATTCTCTGTCAGGCAAAGTCAAACAAAGCCAAATGGATCCCTTGTTAGTTTTGTTTTCTTCATTGTTTTGTGTTGGCATATGGATTTAATTCTGTAATGGGTGACTGCAGGGCACAATCTGCTTTATTGATTTTTCTGGGGAAAGTTTTTGTGAGAGCACCCGGAAGTATAATAACATGAAAGCAACTGGTGCAATTTTTGTTCTTGTTACAGTGTCTGTCTATTATAGCACTTATTCCACAATTGACTGTCAGAAGAAATCAGGTTAAATTTGTGTTTCCAGAATTTGCTTCCTGCAGCCATGGGCTGAAGTTGTCAGTCTCACTGTGGCTTTTTTTGTTCTATAAATTTTGTATGTGTGGTGACTGCATTGAATCATGCAAACTTTGGCCCTTTTCAGTGCTGTTGGTTGTCAGTTCTTACAAACTTGCATTTTTAACTTGTCTGAGGAATGGGCACTGTATGGAAAAACTAGGACATCCATGGTCTGGGACTGTGTTTTGGATCCCAGCTTCTAAAGTGTCGACTGAAGCCACAGGAGGTTGGGTGAGCTACTGTTCCATGCATAATTTCTTTGATGGCTGCAGATGAATATGTTGTACGGCAGCAACTAAAGGAAATGAAAGAAAGGGAATACATTTTCTGTTGTTTGTTTGGGTTTTTTTTGTGTGTTGGTTTGGTTTTTTTTTTTGTGTGTGTGTGTGTGGTTTGTTTGTTTGTTTGTTTGTTTGTTTGTTTTTAAATACTGTTCTTCAGCTTCTGTTTCCTGTAACTGCTGTTACATAAACACCACATCAAATATGCCCACAGAGACTTGGATGGCATAGCAGCATCTTCTGGTCTTCTCTGTAGCTTCCTGCAAGGTACTTAGGTTTACTGTTCAATTCACACTGTTCAAAATAATGACAGGTGATGAATATACTTCCTTTCTTTCTCAGAATGAGGCAAAATTTTCATAGCAAATAATCATAGAAGATGACAGACAAGTTAGGACATATGCCTCTCTGGATAATGGCACCGAAAAAGTCCCATTCCTTTCTGAGTGGATGTTGGCCAAGACAGTGGCCAGTGAAGTGGGCCTTTTCTGGGCTGTCACATGGGGCATGTCTGCATTAACTGGGGTGTCCCTTTCCTCATATGAAATCTGGAGAGGATCCCGGACAGAGGGGAATCACTTTTTAGAGGTCTTCCCATTTTCTAAGTAGGCTGATCACAGAAAGACTCCATTTACACAGCTTGTGTCTATTGTTTGTGTTAATTTGTGGTAGTGTTATTTTGTTGGCTAGATTTTTTTCAAAGCCTTAGCTGGGTTGCAGCCAAGTCTTGCTGAAATGCAATAGGATCCAATGTTCAGAAAACCTAACTGATTTAGGAAGACTTGTCTCGTTGACTTTCAGTAGGACTTACATACTTAAGTTTCCTGAATGCTTCTGAAAATGTCATCCTTGGATTAGAAAGCCAACCTTGGATTCCAGACATACATGCTGAGCACTTTCACAGGAGCAGATTGTTCACAGGACAGACTGCAGGACTGAGTTGTTTCACAACGGATGCTTATAAGGCATTTAGCTGTTAGGAAAAGGGTGTCAAACTTCAGATTTGAGGGACAATGCACAGCCTAATGTGAGTACTAATACAGCTTTTAATGCCAAGTTGAGAACATCAGTGAATATATAGGAATGATTTTTAGGAATAGCCCTTGTTACTGCTTTGATGTGAAATCTCCTTCATCAAACTCAGAATTAACTTTGCTGATGTCAATAGACTTCTGCACTATTGTAAGTGAGTGCAGTCAGGCAACCCTCTAACTATATATGCTATTACAGAGCAAAACATACAGATTATAAATAACATCACAGGGAGACTGAGTCCAGTTTCTCTGCAGTAATTCTTCTGATATGCTTTGAGTTACATCAGGATAAATTTGGCCCACTGAGATTAGAATAAAAAAGCAGACAGTGTTTCTTAGCTAGAAAGGTGCATATAAATCCCTGTAACTCTAACTTTGATCAGCTTAACACTCAGCTTTCTGTGTGAATCCTTTACCTTCTCTCTTATTTCAGAGCAGCTAATGCTGGCAAATGCCTATTGGACCTACAAAATTACAGTGCTGTACAGTGGAGGTGCTGTGAAACTCCCAGAGCATAGGAGTGATGCTCAGATCAAACTGTCTTTCTCCTCCTCCTCGTGTATAAAATTGTGCAGACGACTCCTTCAAATCTCTCTTTCATTTCAGAGCCTGATCCTGTGACCCACTGATTCCTCTCATCTCCCTTTAATGAGAGTCAAAAGTGCTCATCACCGTTCATGGTGCAGGATTAGGCCCTTTATTATCCTTGGAAATAGTCATTCCCTTCTGGGTGATGAAATGGTGGCCTATCGGCCTTACCTGATGACGGTAACATCTCTTCATGTTTGAGGCACCTAGCTATAGGTCTTGCTTTGTCAAGACAAGGAAAATTTCTGTGTCCCCCCCTTTCTTCCCCCAACATCACACACAATATGGCAGTGTACGGCACCAGCCAGTTTTCGGTTTGTCCCTTAGGAAAGAAAAGATAGTATCCACTCTTTAAAATATCTCATCATTTAATACTTTTCTGTATAATTAGGAAATGATGTTCGTCTGACAAAGTACATTCATTAAATAATTTCGAAACAAGCCAGAGGCATTGTTTAAACCTAGTGTCAACATAAACTGTAAAAAAAGTGCAGAATAGTTAAATTTTAGCCAAAAGTGTATGTTAATGGAGCAAGAACACTAAATGTTTTTTTCTGCTTTTTAAGGCATCGAACTATCTTTTAGTGCAAGTTCTGCCTCACAGCCAGATCTGGCCCTGTCTTCACCTGAGCCCTTTCATCTCCCTTTGTTCTATGTCTATGCTGAGACTGAGATTTTCCCACCTCTCTCTGTCTTACTGTGGCTCTGAAAGATGATTGCCTTCCGGTGAAGCCCTTTCCCCTTCTTCTGTACCCAAGCTCCATGTTCAATGAACATCAAAAAGCCTTATCATACCCTGATGGTTTAAATCTTTAAACAGAGAGTAACAGCCTGAGTACATCCAGACCCCTCACATCCTATAGTCTTGTCACTGTGCGTTCCTGCAACAATTACCAGGAGAGGGAGGCTGCGAAGTGAATCAAGTAGCATGTGTTGTCTCCCTGGACTCCATGCTGATGCTCTGATCAGGACTTCAGCAAAATTCTGTTTGAAATGAGAATAGACTAATTTTCATCAGACTCTTCTCAGAGGAATCCCATGTGGGCTAGCATGCCAAGGGTCATCATTAGAAAACTGCCTTCAAAAGAGCTGAGGTTTCTTGTGGCAAAGCTTTCTCCCTTTACTAAATTTATAAACATTTATGTAAAAATGTATACATTAATTGTTCAGCTTCCTTGTATGCCTGCAAAGTAATGCCCAAAAACATACTTGAAGAAATACACTTGTAAAAATAGCCCAAGTAAGGACAAAAATGTCCTCGTTTTGACTGAAAATTCAGAATACCATGATCAAAGGGTGCTGTAACTCCCAGCTGTTCAAAGGGACTTATATTAAAAAAAAAATCAGATGTGACCAAGAATAGAAAATAACTCATTAAGAGCTTAACTAGATGATGACAGGTGAAGCCATCAGTTCCTTAAACAGTGTAATGTTTTTCTAAGCAGTTCTTTTTTTTAAATTATTTTCCCCCCCTCCCCCCCGGAATGAATTTATACTTTGTAGAAATAATTATGAGATCAATTAAAGTTTGTCTGCTATGGAAAGTAAACACATACGTAAGCCACTGGGCTGTGGAGTAATTAAGACATCACTTTTCTACAGTTGCGTTTTTGTAAGCATAGAGAAATTATTTGACTTATTTTACACTTCCCATTTATCAATTTTCTTTTGAAGTAGTTGCAGTTCTTAAAAGGCAAAAGAAGGGTAATGGGAAGTCTATAAGAAAAAGAATGATTCCTGGAAGTTTAAGCCTTCAGACATAAAGAAAAGGTCTTTTCTCTGTCTTTTGACACTTATAAGCAATGAATAGCAGGTGGATATGATTCTCTCCTCATTTTTATAGCTATTGTTTAGCGACTACAGTGTTTGTAAAATACATTAAAAAAAATCTTTGTAATTCTCTTAAGCAGCTTAAATCCCTTTTCAGTTTCCCCAGGCAAAACCTGATTCACTTGCATGTTTTTGGGCTCTGACCTTCACAATGCTGATCTCCCAACAGTAGTAGCCAGTTTCTTATTCTTTAAGTGCTAGAGGAATCATGAAAAATTCAGACACTGGGTTTCCCTGAGACCAATCTGGTGGCTTTGTGCTAACCGCTGCTTTCTATGCATCATTCAAAAGGTACATACTGTTGTCGGCCCCTGAACTGCTACTTGGTGTTAAACATGAATATTTGTAGCTTTGCAAGGGACTACATTTAAAAAAAAATAATATTTGACAACCTTTGAGAAGGCATTACTGGCATGAAACTATACGAATGAAATACTATATTTGTGAAAAATTGAAACTTTCTTCACTGGGGCAATTCTAAACATTGAGATTTATTTTGAAATGGCTCTGATTGCTGGACTTTCTTCTGGATACACAGATTATGATTGTACCAAACAAAATACTACAGCGGAGTTGTTTTTTCCTCTATACTGCAGGGGAAAATTCATTCTGTGCATGTGCCGCTAATCCTGTCCAACCAGAAAGCAGAGAAAGATGGTGTATGGCTTATTCTGGCTACACATCAGAGATGCATCCAATGGTAAAATTGTCTTTTCCCACATTTCTTAATTAGAAATAGAATTGGCTTCAACTAAAATAATCTCTTATTACTAACAAAAAGAATTGCTAGCTCTCTAGTTCAAGTGGCATATCTGCATAACTTATAGCCTTAAGAGCTTAGAGTCACTTGCACTCCTGGCAGAATGCCTTTTACTCTCCCATATTAATGAGTTGTTCTAAATTTAGTCTACTGTGACAAACTAATATTAATACAGTATTTTATGGCCCAAAGTGTCGTTAATGCATAAGAATGAAACACTGAATCAAAGGAAGGGGAAAGGAGGCAAGATTACTTAGTGTGATTGTCAAGATATAAGATAATCCAATTATGTAGATATTAAGACTTAAATATAATACTCTGCTTATAGATTTATATTATGTGAAACATTTTCTATTATTTTAAATCCTTGCAGTATTAGTTTCCTATTTTCAAGGGTTTATAACTCGGTCATAAAAATTCTCCCTGGGCTGAAACTTGGCATGCAAGGTCTTAACCTGGGAGCATTTTTTTAAGTAAATTTTCAAAGAAATCTGTATTTGCCTGTGGTAAAAGTAGGACAACAATTGACATATGGCTACTGGCTTTAAAAGCTTCGATTTTCATGACAGTCTTGGAAAACAATGGGGAGCAGCAAGCAAAGCTGAGAAGAGCCTGCAATAGGATTGGCCTTTTCATAATATTTTACTTTTTTTTAATTGCAAAATATTAACAGGATAATGAGGGACAGTGGCTGTTTAGGTGTCAGAGCTTCTTCTACTGAAATCAAGGGGACTTTTGTCACTGTTTGGAGGGAAAATAGGACTGGGTACTTTGGTAGCTATTTTATCATGATTATTTTGGTATCTCAGTATTTACTTAAATAGATATTTGTGTGGCTATTATTTAGATGCCCTTTTGCAGGAGATTAAGTCTTTATGCAGTATTTTTTATATTACTTAAATAGATGTGTATTACAAACATGCACATGCGTACATATTTACAAATACATGTCGGCTGTGCAACCTAAAGTCAAGTCTGAATGGAGTTGAGCCATATGCATGTGTAAATTAAGATGAAGAAAAGCGTGTGACCCTGATGGATGGGAGGAGCTCTGCTCCAAA
>VWYH01010677.1:0-34327 GCA_013399365.1 Pampusana beccarii
TGACATTCTGTGATTCTGTGGAATGCTGCAGATCTATGAAAGCCCTGCTCTGTGATGTGAATTTAGACCTTCTGGAACAAGGCTACATAATGACACATGACATAGTCCAAAAACACATTACAATTTTTGCCCTGCATACACATATTTAAGCCATGCCATTTCAATCTAAAAGTCGTATTTAGAAATCCAACTTTCTACTAGTTTCAAAGCCTACTTACTACCTTTAAAGCACAATGGGGCTTAGCTAGAATTGTTATTTCGTCTCTTGTTAGACAAAAGCCATTTTATCAGTTCAGGCTCAGAAACTGCCTGTCCCCTACTGTCAAAGTCTTACAAACTTTATGAACAAGGATGCCCTCTTCTCCCTAAGAATCACAGTTAATTTCAGATCCTAACTAGTAAACATCTTGGTTAATACTATATTTCCCCACTTAACATTATTAAATGTTGCACATAATATGATACAGCCATGGAGAAAACATGTCTGAAATATTAGGTTGGTGCAAAAGTAATTACAGTTTTGGACTGTGAATTTTAAGTCATTATAACTAGGCTCAAATACATCTTTATTAATCAAAATAGGAACCATTACATTCAACACATTTTTGCCAATGAGAAGTAAGTTTGTTTATTGCTATAACATAAAAATCCATGCTTCAGGATTTGATGAACTCTCGGAAAGCATTTTCTGCATCCTGCTGGTTGTGGAAGCATTTTCCCAGCAAAAAGTTGTTGAGATGCTTGAATAAATGGTAGTCAGTTGGCAAGAGGTCAGGTGAATATGGCGGATGAGGCAGAACTTCATAGCCCGATTCATTCAGGTTTTGAAGCGCTGGTTGTGCTATGTGTGGTCGGGTGTTGTGACGGAGAAGAATTAGGCCCTTTCTGTTGACC
Organism: Pampusana beccarii; assembly: GCA_013399365.1. Classification (NCBI taxonomy): domain Eukaryota; kingdom Metazoa; phylum Chordata; class Aves; order Columbiformes; family Columbidae; genus Pampusana; species Pampusana beccarii. The sequence continues at coordinate 895 of VWYH01010677.1, forward strand.
AATGCTGGCTGCAGGCATTGCAGTTCTTGATTATCTCATCAATTTGCCGAGCAGACTTCCCAGATGTAATGGTTTCACCAGAATTCAGAAAGCTGTAGTGGATCAGACCGGCAGCAGATCACCAAACATTGACCACAACTTTTTTTTGGTGCAAGTTTGGCTTTGGGAAGTGCTTTGGAGGTTCTTCTCGGTCCCATCACTGAGCTGGTCATTATCAGTTGTTGTACACAATCCACTTTTTGTTGCACATCACAATCTAATTGAAAAATGGTTCATTGCTCTTGCATAGAATAAAAGATGACACTTCAAAACGATGATTTTTATTTCTTTTTTTATATTCAGTCAGCTCATGAGATACCCGCTTTCTTCTGGGCATTTCTACTCTAGGATGAGAGATACTTTCCAAATCAAATAAGCATTTATCTGATGCATACAAATGACAATTCTTCTAAGAACAGATAGATGTACAGTACGTACAGATGTACACCACGCACTTAACATTTTTAAAGTAAAACCAAATACACCGTGATGCATTTGATGCACAAACATTAAATGCCCAAAGAACAGCAGAAAAATATTTTTAGCAGCAGCCTACTTCTATGACTTTTCACAGATCACATAGAATTATAGATTAACTGCTGCTACCCATCAATAAAAATTGAAATTAATGCAATGCATGCAGCAGCACTTTAAGACATTTTAGGACAGCCCAGAACCACCTGATGAATAAGTGAAAGTGTGAAATATCACCAAAATAAAGCAAGATTTAAAAATATATATATTATTAAGATTTTCAACAGGCTGATTGAACATAAATGTTCTCTTACAGAATGCAGAAAAACATCATTCAGCTACATTCAAAGGACAGGCTACTCAAAAACAGTGCGCTGTTTGCTGAGGAACATAGAATAAATTGTTTCTATTTTTTGCATTTCAAAAGAAAAATGCATTAGATCAGCAGCAGGAGTTTGAAAGTTGCCTTTCACACCTTTTTAAGCCAGATTAACTCAGCAAGCATCCAAGAAGCTGAAAGTCTGTTAACTTACAGCTTAATTTGCAAGGTCATTTTTTAGCAAGATGTTCTACAGGAAAAGTGAAGCTCCCAAATAGTAGGGTTACTATCGAATAAGACAGCATCATAAATAAAGTGACTTTTTTCATTTTTATTTTTGCACAGCTGAAAAAACATTGATTCTCATAGGTGCTGAGCTGACAGGCTGAACATCAAATGCATAGGAAAGACACACTACTGACAGTGCTCAAAATTCTGTACTGTCCAGATATATGCTCACATGAGTAGGATCATAGTGGTAGTAGAAAATTCCACTATCACCAGCTCAGCCAGTGATCTGCCTTGTGGCACCACACCGCTTATGCTTTAGTGAATTCTGGAGCTCTTAGGTGCATCACATTTTTTAGTCTGAAAGAAAAGCAACACAGCTGTTTTATCAAAGCATGATAAAAGTCAGTCCTCTTCAATACACCTTATGCCATATTTTCCTCACATTTTCCACTTACTTCCACAGCTTTATCTTTTTGATCTTTTATCAAAACCAAAATTTGATTTAAATCTTTCAGTGACTCTTCCTGAATTCAGATTATGTCTGGATGACTCTGAAGTTATATTCTGCCTTAATATTCTCCATTCGGTATGATCTGTAATTTTGTAGCCTATTTAAAACCATTCATGCTTCATACATTTCCCACTAATTGTTTAATACTTTTGATAGTTTCAATAAACATACTACTTGTGATATTAATGTACATTTTCATATATGATATTTATCAGCATACATTGCCATCATCATAGAATCATAGAATACCAGGTTGGAACGGACCACAAAGATCATCTGGTCCAAACTTTCTTGGCAAAACCACAGTCTATACAAGATGACCCAGCACACTCTCCAGCTGAAACTTAAAATTGTCCAATGCTGGGGAATCCACCCTGTCCCTGGAGAGATGGTTCCAATGGCTGATTTTCACCATTGTGAAAAATTTCTCTCTTGTGGCTGATTGGAGTCTCTCCAGGAGTAACTTGTACCCATTATCCCTCCTCTTCTCCATGTGACTCCTTGTAAAAAGGGAGTCTTCATCTTTGTAGCCTCTCTTTAAACACTGGAGCGTTTTTAAGACACTATTATAGTGCTTGCATGGTAGTAAGATAAGAGTTCTATGAGACTGACTAATATAGTCAAAGAGATAATTTGTGGAGCCTTGGAAGCGACTTAAGTTCAGTTTGAGTGCCAGTCTATTTGTTTGGTCTTTTTGACCATATCAGTTTTGTATGATAAAGGATATTGCCTTTCTCCACAATGTTATTTTTTGTCAGTAGGTCATAATGACTGGAGAAATCCATCTGTACTATTATATTTTCATATTTAAATACTCCTTCACAATGGTGCACAACCACCTGTGCACCAAAGAGACCTAGCTTAAGCAGCATGTAGGTTCTGCAGCTTCCCAAATGATGGTTACAGACTTGCATTTGCAAGTTTGGTTTCTGATATGGTTTCTGATAAACTAAACAACATGCATTATTACAGACTAAGCTATTTTATCAAAATCTGTTGTCTGGCGAAGGGAAATTTTTTCCATCCTTGCTTAATATTTTGAAAGGAAAAAAAAAACAAAACAAACAAACAAAACAAAAACAAAAAACAAAACACCACAAAACAAATCAATCAAACAAACAAAAACCAACCAACCAAAAAAAACCCCACAAACAACCACAAACGTCTCCAGACCCACCCATCCCTACCCCCAACAAAGAGACTCCTTTAGAAAAATAAGATTCTCAGCAAAATGTTCTTCACTGGTTGAAAGCCAAGAACATCTCATTGTGATTATAAGCAGATATAAAATAAAAACTGGCATTTGAAAATAAAATTGCCTTACTGCTTCTGTGAATGTTAGTACAACTAGACAAAATAAGAGCTATGACTTTAAAATAAAGTTTATTTCACTAACACATCACATTCCATTACAAGATCCCTGAGAAAAAAACTCTTAACCAGTTCTACTGCAAATACTTCATTCATATGTTAATTTTCATTAGTCATGATAAAGACCAAATTACTGTCTTTGCTGAATGAAAGCCATCTGCAGTTCTTCCTAGTAACCCCCACTCAAGAGCAACAGTTGCTCAAATTCCTCAAGTGTCAGTTTGTTCTGGCTCATTAAAGCTACTTCAGCCCCTTCACTACCACAATGTATTCAATAACAAAGGCCAGACAGATTTTCTGTGTTTAAGGCTTGTGAAAATTATGTTTTAAAGTGTTTAAAAATAGTTTAAGCTAGATATTTTTGTAATTTGGAGTATAGATATAAAAAAAAAAATGGTGCAGTAAATAACTTATTTTGAACTGATGGAAGCCGGCCTTACTCTTGATAAACAACATTTTTCAGGAAGTCTGTTACAGCACCACAGAGTTAACATATCACAGAGTGAATGACACTAAGTGCTGGGTGACACTATAAAAAAAAGGCACTTAGTGCTGAAAGAGAATGTATCCAAAAAGAACAATGAGTTATACTCAAAAGTACATGATCCATCAACTGCCAGAATGAGCTGCAAAGGTCCAGCATTTTGCTATTGAACACCCATTTATCTCAGAAACTCTGTCATTGACCTAGGAAAATAACCTTTCTCTCCCATTTCTGAATTAGCCAAGACAATCTCAGAAATGCTCTTACCACTTAGTATGGGAGTCCAGGGCCAGCAATAATAATTTACTCCTAAAGGTGAGCAAAAAAACATTTCACCTCCAGGAATTGTATAATGAATGAAACTACCCTAGCAAATTGTGAGACGGTGTGAGAAGATAGCATTAAAGATCCCTTATGATTAATGAATGATCCCTCATGCATCCCCACTGCATGATACAGTATGTAGGAGAGTTCAGCTGTAGCGTACATTTAGCAGAGAGGTTTAGAGATTTCAGAGCGCTTATCAATGCTCCCCTAGCTGCACAGCTCCAAGATTATCTGGGCAATCACACTACAGGTGTGCTTTCTGTCCTGTGAGAAGGAAGACAATGCCTCAGACATTGTGGTATGTGTATGTTTTTCTGCAGTCACAGTGCATAAGCATCAGGACTTCCACAAACGTGGCAGGTACTGAAGAAGATACCAAAAAACACCATGCAAGCTGTAAACTGTAGTGCTGAGATGTTCCGTCAGGGAGGGGCAATCGCATACCCAAGAGATGCAGGGGAATGTGGCAGTTCTGCAGACCTCTAAGACTTCCAAGTAGAAACATGTATATCAAGTATTTTAGAGTTTTTTAGAATGGTTGGCAAAAGCTGCTCACAAATAATTGGCTATCCAGATAAAAGAACTATACTATGTAGTGTGTTTCCTATTAAAAAAAAAAAAAAAAAGTTCCAGAAATAGCACAGTGAGACCATTTGTGCTAGCAGAAGATGATCTTGTTCTATCCCTGGTCTTTGTAGTACCTCTGCTTCATCATCACCACCTGCCATCTGTCAAGATCCGATCTGGCAGTTACTGCAATTACCATCGTTTTCCAAAAGCAATTAGCAGTGCTCAAGATGCCCACTTGCTTTAGCATTCACCTGCTGGCTTTCTTATGTTTTCTCAAGAAGAAAGCTTAAGAAATAAATATCGTCCATGCAATCTGTGACAACACAGCCAGTATCACTTTAGGGTTAGACTATGGAAGAAAGATAAGAAGTTCTGGATCCTGCTCATAGGCTATCTCAGCCACAGTAAACACTGGGGAGCCAGCTGGTGGTAGCTCTCAGGAGAGAAAAGGCAGAAACCTGTGAACCTGTAGGTACTAGGTTTTCTCATCTTGACTTAACAGAGTCCAAAACCTAAGTGCCAGAGCGCAGGAGCTCCCTATCAATGCAGGCTGGTAGCATGTTGCCCATACAGGGGACACAGCAAATGATGCCTGGGTGTATCTGGGCATGCAGCCTGCATGAGGCCTTGCCCCACTGCTCTGCAGGAGATCAAGTCCTCATGTCTCTTAATCACAAACTTTGAGTGATTCAACCTGAAAGGTTTGAAACAGCTGGCTAGCCTAGCTCTTACCTCATCACAAAGGCAAAAAGAGCCCCATCCCAAAACAACAGGAAGAAACAACAGCGAAAGACAGACTTTTAACTGCAGTGGAGCAGTTGTGAGTAACTTTGAAATGGAGCAATCAGTTATTGCATTTTAGCCTGTTTATATTCCCATCATTCTTTTGCTTTCTTTCTTCAGTAAAAGAACCACTTCATCATTTATAAATGAGCATAAGTAGAAATACTGGGCACTGGAGAGATTAGTTAATTTTTCTCTTCTGAACTGGAATTCAATTTACTAGCAGCCTGTGAAACTTACACCTGGCCCTTTTAGCTACCTGGCAGAAGGGTTCCATGAATAGAAGCCAGGATGTAAGCACGCAGGCTTAGGGTGGAGGCTTTTTTATTTCTTTTGCATGTGTAAGTATATAGTTTATTAAAATATAAGTCATGCCTTCCCCTTCCACTCTTCTCTCAAGAAATATAAGGGCTAACGGGGAGCTATTTCTACTTTCTTAGCCCACAGCCGATATTTCTCTTTTTCTTAATTAAATATTTCTTAATTAAATCTTACTTCTGTATGGCAAATGCTGCATGTGTAGTGTTACGTAGGTCTATCTTTGGTAGATCATGCTGAATAAAAATTAATTTTGTGTTATGTTGCAAGTGAATCTTTATTTCTACTACCCATCTAATATTTTCTTCTGTATGTGTAAAGTTAGTTAAAGGATTATATGTTCCTCCACCATAATTACACCCTTATTTATGATATTTCAGCCTCCAACCTGTTCACTCACTGTCTCTGACTCCATTGAACTTTCAAGCCAAAAAAGTTATCTGTCAACAACGGAACAAAATGGAAGAGTATCTTGAAAGCATTTTAATATCGTGACTAGCTTGTATTTTGAAAAACAAACAAACACAATCCCCTCTTTTGTTAAAAAAAAAAAGAAAAAGAAAAAAGATAATTTTAATGTCAAGATAAGAAACTCGCTGAAATCCCTCCTTTTCTAAAAAAAGTCTATGTGGGCGAATAAATCATAGAATCATTTCAGTTGGAAGAGACCCTCAGGATCATCAAGTCCAACCATAACCTAACCTAACTCTAGCACTAAACCATGTCCCTAAGAACCTTGTCTAAACACCTTTTAAACACCTCCAGGGATGGTGACTCCATCACTTTCCTGGGCAGCCTGTTCCAATGCCTGACAACCCTGTGAATAATTTTTTCCTAATATCCAATCTAAACCTCCCCTGGTGCAACTTGAGGCCATTTCCTCTTGTCCTATCAGTTGCTACTTGGAAGAAGAGACCAACCCCCTCCATGCTACAACCTCCTTTCAGGTAGTTGTAGACAGCGATCAGGTCTCCACTCAGCCTCTTTTTCTCCAGGCTGAACAGACCCAGTTCCCTCAGCTGCTCCTCATCAGACTTGTGCTCCAGGCCCCTCACCAGCTTTGTCTCCCTCCTCTCCGCTCTCTCAAAACGTTTTTGAAGATCATAATCTACATAATAAAAAAAGTCTCTTGGATCTGTAACATCCACAAGTCGAAAGTTATGTGCTTTGTTATGCTGCACTGATTTCCTTTACATTCTTCATTTGACTGATTGTGGGAGGGCTTCCCATTGTGTGAAACAACACTGGTCAGATTTTTCTTTTTGTTCTTCCCTGTACATGCTTCTTTAGGTCCAAGATATTTTCCAAACCACATTTAAATTTATAATACCTGGTCAATTTCACCAAATATTTAAGTTCAGCTAAAGGCTTTTTCAAAGCAGAAAAACTGATATGGATATTTCTTTTGGGGGGTAAATTATGCAGATCTACAGCTCAATAAAACACGAGTCTCACTCAAGCCATCTAGCACTTGAGAACATGCTTAAGAAATAAACACAGGACTCTCTTCAGCTGAGCTGGACACTGCTATTTTATTCTCACTGGCTTGCCTTGTATCCTTGTGCAACTGGAGATTCTTGCAGGTGTGAGAACTTGCTGTCCCAAGAGAAGCAACCACCTTCACCTTTCTTTCTTAAGTGACAAAATATAACACCAAGTGACAGGAATTTGAAAAAAAAAAAAAAGCAGACTAATACCTTTTTGCTTTGTAGAGGACTTTCTATACAAACCTGCTCAAAGACACAGAAAAAACAGATTTGCAGAGGTCTTTATGGGAGAGATTTGGCTTGCCTATTCACAGGGACACAGTGCTTTTTAACACTGTTTAGAGCATCCCAGGCACCCACATGGGCTGGCAAATGTGTGTGACACAAGGCTTCCTTCTGGAAGTGGTAGCTGTAGGCCAACTCAGGCTACTTCATAGCACCTGAGGTGACATCAGGTATCTTAAATAGTTGGACTCTGACTTTTTGCAGCTTGGTTCTGCCCTAGCCATTCTGGATTCCTGGATATAAAATACAGATTCTACCTGGAAAAAAAAAGGAAAGTGTCTTAGTGAATGACAGTAATCTCCTCTGTGAGAAGCTCTCTGGATCTAACCACGAGGCAGAGTGAAATGCATTGCATGAGCAAGTCCTTTTCCTGGCACAGCAAAATTATTTTAAGGATGTGGGATCTGTGGAGCTTTTCTAAAGATCAGTGCCCCTGATTTCTGTCTCAAAAGCCATATAGGTTCACCTAAAAAAATGCAGCTGGGTGAGAGTGGATAACAGTCATGCTTCCCTTTGATAGCTAACCACTCTGAGACACAGCTACTATCCATACCTAGGGTTTGGGCCAGGGCTTGAGACAACTTGTGCTCAGTTTCTGCTTGTGACTACTTACCTTCTGAAGCCTCATGAACCTTCACTTCTTTCCCAAGCAAGACACTCCTGCCCAGCCAGGCTGGCATCTCAGTGTGCAGCATGCTCCCCAGGCAAGTGTGAAGGTTACAGAGAGAACTGAATCTAGGTCTCTCACATCTTCTAACTTGCAAGTTTTTTTTACAAAAAGCTTTGAGCTCTACTTCCTTCCCTACTGTTTAGAAAAAAGGTGGGGAGGGAGGAGAGGAAAGCACCTGCATCTTGTCCAGGAGAATGCTTTTCTGTATTCCTCTGTATTCCTCAAGTGACATTTGGAAAGGAACACCATTTCTAAATCCAGATTAGACTTGGTCATGAGCTACACAAGGAGCAGCTCCCAATCAAGCCTCCACACAAACTCAGAAAAAAACAGCTTCTCACACAGAATGCAAAGACCAAACCCTGAAATACAAACAGGATATTTCTGGCAGCAAAGTGGGGTATTCATGATCACATTTTGGGATTCAAATAGAACACAGATGCTTAGATGCTTTCTGTGCAACTATTACTGGAGGCTATGAAAACAGCTAGTTGGCTTAAGTGCCTATCTCATGTGAATGACTGTAAAATTTATCAGACATTTATCTGCATCTTTCAGCAATTAAACTACTTATTGAATCTGTCTTCATTTTTTAACGAGTAGTAAGAACATAACTATGCTTCCTTTTGTTACTAAAGTGGTCTGAAGATAAGTATCTTAAGGATTAAAAAAAGCCATATAAATAAATATGAAAGGTTAGATGAAATTTATTTACCTATAGAAGGTACTCACTCTGTGAACCAATATGATTATCTGATAATATACTTAGAAACTCGGTTCTAATTGTTCACACTTTCAATCAATAATTGACTATATTAGTCAAAATTCATTAAATCTCTGATAGAGGTTTTACCACAGAAAATACCAACTAAGTTCCTACTGGGAATAGCCTTCAAAAAGTAACAGGCACCTCCTTATACCATCAGTTATAAAATGAAACATATAAGTCCCAGCTTTAAATCAGAGGCCAAAGAAAAAAGCATGAAATGGAAAAGACTGCTACAATAACTCTTCAGAAAATGTCACTCTTTCTCTCTAGTTTCTCCACCTGAATTTATGAGCTTTTATTGCACAAGAATGCAAGCTGTTTCACTCAGGCATCTTTGTTTCCCAAACTGTCATCACCTTCTCAGTTCCTGGCTGGAAACTGCTCAGCTCTTGGTTTTCTACAAGCTGACAAGACCCAGCTGAGCTAACTCAATTTTTACAAATCTCAGTTTAATACAGCAGTATGATAATTTAATTACTGTTCTCACTATGCTCCAAGAAGCTTCTGGAGAAAGACTGACAGGTTGCAGCTCACCTGGGTGGATGGAATTTTTTTGTTGTTGTTAAAGAGAAATCTAACAACTGAAATTATTTGGAATGTCTTTGCTGCATTTCTGCTCCCTCTGAAAAGAAATCTTCTATATCTTCTTCAGGTTATATCAAAGAAAAAAAAAAGTTCTAAGAATTAGATCAGAGAGACCAGGTGCACATATAGTGGAGAGAGACAGATTTTGAGGGTTCTCGATGAAAGGTATTTAGGACAGAACTTGTAAATACTGTGGTAATCAATAGCTAAATCTTGTCTGATAAAAACATAATGTAGCCCTATTAATTTAATTTTATTCCAAGAGTATAATGCAGGCCAAAATTCCTTCCCTTCTCCATGCAATTGTTCAGTGAGACAGATTAATTTAATTAAAACTAATTTATTAACAACCAAAATAACATAAAGCCAAATATTTTTTAAAGAACTGGAAAAAGAGTATAGTACCATTCTTTTCTATGACCAAAACCACAAATAAGAAATTCAACTATGCAGGCAATTAACACCCTTCAAATGCAGAGTCAAATGCTTAGCAATAGTGGAAGTAATAAAAAAAATAAAAAATAAAAAAATAATAAAACAAAAGACATACAGATGTAATACAACTGCAAGGAATCTGACACTGCAAGTAGTAGCTAACATGTCTTTAAGAATAACTACTGCCAGAACACATTTCTTGATCAAATTGTAATACAAGTAGAACAACAATGTATGCCTTGAAAGATAGGATTTGCTTCTAGGGGTCAAAGAATTCCTTGTGTTTCTTGTAACACATTACTGAAAAATTAGCTCCAACTAATGATAGTATGTAATTTGTCACATAAGCTGTAAAACCTCTAGAAATCTCATCAATGCTTTAAAAGACTGATAAATCATACTTTGAGTTGCAGATGAAAAATTCCTGCGAAGTGTCGTAAAATATGTTACCAGCATTTCTATAAGTCATTTTATGGAGACAGTCGTAAGAAGCAACCTAACTTCACAGATAGAAATTTGTTTGTCATGGACTGAAAAATAATGCAAAATGCCCAAGGACAGACATATAAACAGGAAATAAAACTTCAATTTATAAACCCTGTCTAGCTCAAAGAAACTGTATACTTGAGGATAGACAAGTACCTACTTGAATGATGATAACATACAGCAGTCTACATAGTTTAAGGTACTGTAAGGATAATGAGTGAAATGAATGTCTCAGCATGGAGCAAGGAAGACAGGTGAGCGCAGAAAGAACTTAGAACTCATTGAGGAACAAATTTTCAATCATCTCTTAACTACAACAAGGATAAGAGAGCCACTGTTATGCTTACTTGGTAAGCACCAGCTTTTTGTTTTTCAGTCTGGCCTTGCACTGCAGCATAAACATAGCCTTAAACCCTTCAGAAAGCTTTAGTTTGAGGTCTGGGCTTTGGCCTCTGTGGCACCTGTTATCAGTGACAACACAGTCAAGCTAATAGTGCCATTGCCCAGCAGAGACTGGAGAGGCTGCCTGTGCCTCCTGTCTGTGCCCAGTAGCGGGACAATCATCTGTTTCATCAAAGCTGAAATCAGAGCCTCACCTCCTGGACTGGAAAAAGAGCACTCCAGGAAAAAAAAGAAAAAAAAAAAGTGAACTCTGAGCCCAGAAACACATGTGTTCCTTTTCTAGTCTGTTCCTGGGAGGTATTAATGAACAACACCCCTCCTTTTCTTCAGCTGAAGCCTACAGTTTCCCAGGTGCTGGGGGGGAGAGAGCCAGCAGTGAGCTCCACTCTCAGTTGAATATAAGTAAGCAGGAGCTTGTGTCTGTCCAAGAAATGCAGCTTCTCTGTCAGCTAGGATTTGTCAGCCACAGCTTGCTCCTGGCCAAACGGAACGTTGTTCTGAATAAGGATTCACTACAAATACAGAGCTCTCAAGGTTATAACCTCAGTTTAGAATTCAACAGTCCCACATCTGGGATTTTACTGTGAGAAAGCAGTGAGTTAGGATCGAACCTGAGCTCTGACATACCACACGGTTTTTGATCGGCTGGAAGTTATCCCCGAAAGACCATTATCTGAAGGCAAAAATAGCTGTAGTACAGCAGTACATGCAGTACTTCATTTGCAGGGGGGTGTCAGCAGCCATTCCACTGGCTCTTGAAGAGGCCCGCCCTGGAGACCCCTTCAGCAGAACTCAGAATTTCCTCCATCCTGCTTCTAAGATTAGACCAGAAATACGTGTCTTTATACTGCAGGGAATCTCGCATAAAGCACTTTCAGAGGAAGACAGGAACTAATCCATTATATCTCAGCTTCCAACAGTTGCAATCAGTTCAGAAAGAAAAAATGGGAAATATGTGTATCCTTTTTATTTCTTTCTCTAATTGCAACAACAGAGACCTTTGCTTCTCTTCTACTCTTATTATTCCCCACACACACTCCATTATTTCATTCATCTGGTCTGATAAGATCTTCTGTGTTAGGTGAGCTTTACTTCGAGTTTCACTTTTCTTCTTTCCGCTATTGCTTCTTACCTTTCAATACTCACGTCTCCTGGGGTCATCAAAGCAAGCTAATTCCCATGTTAGGAAATACCACATAATTTCAACCTTTGTTCTGTTAAGTTACTGTCATCTGTCCTTCTCCCCACATTTCTCAAAGTCTTGAGATACGTATCTATCATTTTGCATGGTATCTTATCCATGCCTGTCACATTGCACTGAAATTTTCCAGCATGACCTTTCTTTCGGCCAAAGGGAGGGTCTTCTCATCATTAATTACTTACTTCACACCACTTGTGAAGGTCTGATTCATCCTCTTATTATTCTGATTATTTAGCTGTTTTCTACCCTGCAGATAGCTCTTTACCACTGCTTTAATGCAAAGTTACTATATCCAACACACATCAGTCTTGCGTTTTCTGTTTCACAAATTGACTCACTTTTCAAACTGTTCTGGGATGGTAATTGTCTTCCTTTTATCTTCACTCTGTGGGTGCTCCCCAGGACTATTCTGTCACTACCCCACTCTTTTTCTTTTCATCCTTGGCAACCAGCATTTTTATTTTCATTCATGGTGCGTGTTATCATTTGTCAGATGACAAATCATTGTATTCATCTTTTCATTCTTTCTCCCTACATATCTTTGATTTTAGCTTTGCCTTTTTTTTCCTTGTATTTTTCCACGGACGAAAAAAAAATCGCTACCATAATTTGATTTACCTTAAAGCATATATTTTCATGGCATATTGCCGTATGTCATAGAGAAACCTGATCTACCTCTGAACAAGCCAGCTCAGGATGCGAAAGAACAGTAGATATGCAAATGCAGTTATATTGTTCTTGATACCCAGCTTAGCTTATTGAGAGCTAGCTACATGTCTACAAAGCACTGTTCCATATATATATACGGACTCATGTAAGATGTATGTATCTTGTTACAGGCTTCTCTCATACCCCTGTGGCTGATGTTTCATCACTGATAACTTCTATAGATAATGTATCTAGCTAACCTACTACTAAGATGATCGATTTAGGGCAATGGAGCAGAACCCTACACTCTATTCCTGGATGAAAGACTTCCTATGGGCCTGCAACAAGTAATTTACTCCATCCTGTTGTGGTCCCTCATTTTCAGTGAGAAATGAACATTAACTAGAATGTTACAGTAAGGATGAGATCATAAACACTTTAAACATCACACAGCTGGGAAGATGTAGGCAAACTATTGCAATTGTGGTCACTTGGCACCTGAGCTTCTCCACTGAGGCTTACTCCCTGCTCAGTTTGGTAGTTAAGGAGACCACACTTTTCAGGCAGGTTTCAAGCTCCTGTTATAGTAAATTGCTGTCTGGAGAGTCTGATCTCAGATCCTAAGCTATGCGGTACTAGCAACAACAGTTTCCTTCCAGCTTTGCCTTGTTCTTTTCTTCACTATTGTACAAAACATCTGTGTAATCTTTTCAGTTTAATTTTTACTTATTCTCTATCTGTTTATAGGGATTAATTATTCCTGTGACATTTGAAATTGCTTCCCGAGGGCAACAACTAGCTCAGAGTGCCTTGATTTAGCCCCAGCCAGCAACTAGAAACACGCACCTCTCACTCACCCCTCCCCCTGCCCTGGTGGGATGGGGAGGAGAATAAGGAAATAAAATGCAAAACTCATGGGTTCAGATAAAAACAGTTTAACAGAACAGAAAAAATGGAAATGATAAACAACAACAATAATAATAATAACAATAAAATAATATACAAAGTGAGAAACAGACAATACGATTGCTCAACACAAGGCAACACCAACGCACAGCCCACTCCAAAGTAGTGATGCCCCTGGCAGCAATCACAAACAGCGGTCCTGTACTGCCAATCCTGGAAGACCAAAGACCAGGACTGCATTTCGTACTCAAGCACGATTACACTGTGCTGCCGGTCCCAGGGAAACAAAGAGCGTCTCGAATGCCAGCAACCCCCCCAGGCAGCGAGTTCCTCCCCCTTGGCCAGTCTCCCAGTTTTATACTGAGCATGACACCATATGGTATCAAATACACCTTTGGCTAGCTTGGGTCAGCTGTCCTGGCTGTGTCCCTTCCAGCTTCCTATGAAGATTAACCCTATACCAGATGATACAGCACACAGAGGAATAGCAGGAGCTTCATCAGCTCTGACTGTTGAAAATTAATTCGAAGACTATATAATAGAATTCAAGAATATGTAACAGAATAGGTTCTTTCTGGTAAGGGAATGCTTAAGAATGACGTTTGAGTTTCTGCCACAACTGATTTCTGGGAGCAATATTTAAAAGATGAGTTTCTGACAGAAAGAAACTTTGACCTACTCAAAGTCAATGGAGGGGACATACAGCAAATCTAAGAATCCTGCACTGGATGAGTATTTGCTATAGTGACGTCAAGCTTTTGGGGAAAAACCTAATGGAATATCTCATGGATCTTAACATACAAATGATAAAGGCCATTTACCTTGGTTTGGGAACTACCATATCCACAGAGACAAATGCCGAATCAAATCTACCATGCCCTCTGAGAGGCACAGTTATTCCTCAAAGAAAAGGAGGAATCACCTGAATACTTATGTGACTTCTTTGGCCATCTCCACCATGAGATTCATATTGGAAGTGGAAGAACTAGTAAACCTTATGGAAATTAAACATTCTCCATGTAAATGTAAACCAACATTTGTGTGTTTGTGGACTACAAAGTGGAATCTGTTTCGCACTATTTTTCCAAGGAAGAAACTGTGTTTTCTGAGATTTCCACATCATCCAGTTCTTCTGTGTATAGATTTTTCACTGCCATGTGAACTGAAACTGTAATTTTCTACATTGTGGTGAGAAAAAAATAGTGGAACAAAGGCAAAATCTACATGATCTACATGGATAAATGTGTGCTAAACAGAGAGAAACAGAAGAGCAATAGCCTGGCAGCACTCCCCAGAAATACAACCCATAGACCACACATGAACTCCTAGCTAAATTCCTGATATACAACCATATCAATAAAAACACTCTGAAGATCAACAATCTTGAGCATAGAGAAATAATAAATAAGCCTGACAAAGAAAAATTAAGACGAAAAACATCTTTGTTTTTGCAGGATGGTAAGACTGAGCTAAGAGCAATATACAGTTCTAGCTTTCCTGATGTTTACTTTGCCCCATAGTTTGTAACTGCATCCTTACAGAGTCAGTCAACTTCCAACCCATTCTCCCTTTACTGTCCACTTTGTGAAATAGTGGTAATGCTAATCTGCTTACATAATAGAGCTAACAGGGACATTAAAGGTCCACGAATACTTTATGCTGACAATAGTTTGACCCAAAACCTGTGTTATATACTACAATGAATACATCTGATAAACTCTCCACTGAGAAGTTCTTTGTGCCTTTTTAGAAAGACAGATATCTGACAGATCATATATACAATACATACGTCAGATGCTGATGCATGTCATGGCAGACTGGTGAAGTTCCCAGTGACTGGAAAAGGGGAAAACATAACCTTCCTTTTTAAAAGGGAAAAAAGGAATGCCTGAGGTACTACAGGCCAGTCACTCACCTCTGTGACTAGCAAGATCATGGAGCAGATCCTCCTGGAAACTATGCTAAGGCACATGAAAAACAGAGGCATGATTGGTGACAGCCAACACAGCTTCACTAAGACCAAACCACGCCTGACAAATTTGGTGGCCTTCTATAAGAGGGTTACAGCATTGGTGGATAATGGAAGAGCAACCAATGTCATCTACTAGACCTGTGCAAAGCATTTGATATTGTCTCACACAACATCCTTGGCTCTAAAATTGAGAGATATGGATTTGACAGGTGGACTACTCAGTGGATAAGGAATTAGCTGGGTGGTTGCACTCAAAGAATTACAGTTAATGGCTCTATGTCAAGATGGAGACTGGTGATGAGTGTTGTTCCTTAGGGGTCTGTACTGGGACTAGTGTTATTTAACGTCTTTGTCAGGGACATGGAAGTGGGATTAAATGCACCCTCAGAATGCTTGCAGATAACACCAAACTGAGTGGTTTGGTTGATACTCTAGAGGGAAGGAATGCCATTCAGAGTGGTCCTGAAAGGCTAGAGAGTTGGGCCTACATGAACCTCATGAAGTTCAACAAGGCCAAGTGTAAGTTTATACACCTACGTCAGGGCAATCCAAAACATGAATAGAGGTTGGGTGACGAGTAAATGGAGAGCAGCCCTGCAGAGAAGGACTTGGGGGAATTGATGGATGAAAAACTGAATATGAGCTGGCAATGGGCACTAGCAGCCCAGAAAGCCAGTTGCATCCTGGGCTTCATCAAAGGAAGTGTGGTCAGCAGATTGAGGGAGGTGATTCTACTCCTCTACTGCACTCTCATGAGACCCCACCTGAAGTACTGCATGTAGTCCTGGGACCCCCAGCACAAGAAATACAAGGTTTTGTTAGAGCAGGTCCAGAGGAGGGCCGCAGAAATGGTCAGAGGGCTGAAGCACCAGTCCTGTGAAGAAAGACTGAGACAGCTGGAGCTGTTTAACCTGGAGAAGAGAAAGCTCCAGGGACAACTCATAGCAGCTTTCCAGTACTTAAAGGGGGCCTACAGGGGGTCATCATAGGAAACTCTCTTGTAAAAGCAACAGTGGGCTCAATATGCAGACCAGACTAATTTCTTAGGGAAGTCTGCTGCCTCCTTGGGGCCAGCAGTAAAGATGTGAAGAGAAAATTTCCTGCTCTGGTATGGTCCTCAGATTATTATCAATTATTGATTTTACAGGTAGGCAACAATGAGGTTGCAATGGCAAATCCAAGGGCAACCTAAAGGGACTTCAAGGCCTTGGGACAACTGCTTAAGGGATCAAGAGCACAAGTAGTATTCTCCTCTGTCCTCCAGTTGCAGGGTATGATGAAGGAAGATACAGGAAGACCCAGCAGGTCAATACCTGGCTGTGGAACTGTTGTCACTGGCAGAACTTGAGTTTTTTTGTTCCCTGGTTAGGTTACATGACATTTGGCCTGCTGGCAACAAACAGGGCACACACGTCTAAAAAGGGAAAAGAATCCTTGTGCAGGAGTTAGCAAGGCTCATTGCAAGAGCTTTAAACTTGATTTGAAGGGGAGGGGGAGAAAATCAGGTGCAGCAGAAACAAACCCAAGGGCAGCATGCCAGAATTTGCAGGATGGGGTGCTAGTGAAGTCCTTCGTTTTGCTGTCTCAGTGGGGTAGGGGATGGAAAGCTATGCAGTAGAAGAGAGACAAGTGTTATAAATGTGTTAGAAACCATAGAAGTGCCTGAGAATGGCCACGAAGGAATTAGGGCTTCTTTCCCCAAAAGGTTGGCAGGATATATAGCCCAACTGAAGTGCATCTCTACCAATGCACGCAGCATGGGCACCAAACAGGAAGAGCTGGAAGTCACTGTGCAGCAGAAATACTACGAAATAGTTGCCATCACAAAAACATGGTGGGATGACTCGCACAACTGGAATGCTGCAATGCATGGCTATAAATTCTTCAGAAGGGACAGGCAAGGAAGAAGAGCAGGTGGGGTATCCCTGTATGTTACTGTGCGGTTTGAATTTCTAGAGTCTAGTGATGGTGACAATTGGGTTGAGAATTTATGGGCAAGAATCAGGAGGAAGGCCAACAAGACAAATATCCTCGTGGGAGTCTGTTACAGACCACCCAACCAGGATGAAGAGGCATACAAAATATTCTGCAGGCAGCAGGGAAAAGTTTCACGATCGCTGACCCTTGTTCTCTTGGGGAACTTCAACTTGCCAGATGTCTGCTGGAAATACAACACAGGAGAAAGGAACCAGTCTAGGAGGCTCCTGGAGTGCATGGAAGGCAACTTCGTGACACAGCTGGTCAGTGAGCCAAGTAGAGAAGGCACCCAACTGGACCTGTAGTTTGTGAACAGAGGATGACTTGTGGATGATGGTTGGAGGCTGCCTTGGGCATAGCAATCATGAAATGATTGTATTTTCTGTTCTTGGAGAAATAAGGAGGTGGTGGTCAGCAGAACTGCAACCTTGTACTTCCAGAGGGCAAACTTGGACCTGTTCAGGAGGCTGGTTGGCAGAGTCCCTTGGGAGGCAGTCCTGAAGGACAAAGGAGTCCAGGAAGGCTGGTCTCACTTTTCAAGAAGGAAGTCTTAAAGGCACAGGAAAAGGCTGCCCCGTGTGCCAGAAGACAAGCCAGTGGGGAAGAGAGTGAGCCTGTCTGAACAGAGAGTTTTGGCTGGAACTCAGCAATAAAGGAGAATTCTTGACCTTTAGAAGAAGGGGCAAGCAACTAAGGAGGACTACAAGGATGCCGTGTAGTTATGCAGGGAGAAAATTAGAAAGGGCAAAGCCCAACTAGAGCTGAGCCTGGCTAGTGCTGTAAAAGACAACAAAAATGTTTCCATAAATATACGAGGAGCAAAAGGAAGACTAAGAAGAATCTCCACACTCTGGTGGATGACAAAGGATGAGGGAAAAGCTGAGGTACTAAATGCCTTCTTTGCCTCAGTCTTTAAGAGTAAGACCAGGTGTTCTCCAGGTACACAGCCCCCTGAGCTGGAAAACAGGGACGGGGAACAGAATGAAGCCCCAATAATCCAAGGGGAAATGGTTAGCAACCTGCTACACCACTTAAACATGTACAAGTCTATGGTGCCAGACGGAATCCATCCAAGGGTTCTGAGGGAACTGTCAGAAGTGCTCACCAAGCCACTTTCTATCATTTATCAGCAGTCCTGGCTAACCAGGGAGGTCCCACTTTACTGGAGGTTAGCAAATGTGACACTAATCTACAAGAAGATTATGGAACAGATCATCCTGAGTGCCATCATAAGGCACGTACAGGGCAACCGAATCATCAGGCCCAGTCAACATGGGTTTCTGAAAGATGGGTCCTGCTTAACCAACCTGATCTCCTTCTGTGACAAGGTAACCTGCTTAGTGGATGAGGGAAAGGCTGTGGATGTTATTTACCTGGACTTTAGCAAATGCTTTGACACCGTTTCCCTCAGCATTTTCCTGGAGAAACTGACTGCTCATGGCTTGGATGGGCATACTCTTTGCTGGGCAAAGATCTGGCTGGATGGCTGGGCCCAAAGGCTGTGGTGAATGGAGTCAAATCCAGTTGGCTGCCCATCACAAGTGGTATTCCAGTAATGGCTCAGTAATTGGGGCCAGTTCTATTTAATATGTTTATCTATTATCTGGATGAGGGGATTGAATGCAGATGACATCAAGTTGAGTGGAAGTATTGATTTGTTTGAGAGTAGGAAAGCTCTACAGAGTGACCTGGACAGGCTGGATTGATGGATGTGAGGCCAGTTGTATGAGGTTTAACAAGGCCAAGTGTCAGGTTCTGCACTTGGGTCGCAACAACCCCATGCAATGATACAGGCTCAGGAAAGAGTGCCTGGAAATCTACCTGGCAGAAAAGGACCTGGGTGTGTTGGTTGACAGCCAGCAGTGTGCCCAGGTGCCCAAGAAGGCCAACAGCATGCTGGCTTGTATCAGAAATACTGTGGCCAGCAGAACTAGGGAAGGCCACGCTAGGCCACTCATGAGGCCATGTCTCAAATACTGTGTTCAGTTTTAGTCAGTCCCTCACTACAAGAAGGACATTGAGGTGCTGGAGTGATTTCAGAGAAGGGCATGTGGTAAAGAAGGGTGATGGGAGGTAAAGAGATGTGACCAACTAAAGAAATCACTTAAAAAAAAATGATTTTAGAGGTTTTTAACAGATTTCTTAAGAAAGGAGAGACACCACAAAGTGTTGCTAAGGACTACCTAGATGGAAATAGGTGAATGCTAACTACCTTTATGAGATTTTGGTTCTCAGAAAAAAAACAATTATGTGGAGATTTATGACAGTGGAAGGAATGTGTAATTATTTTTACATCCAGACATCTAGAACAGTCAGATTGGCTCTGCAATATATAGTGGCAAAGTCAGCTTCCTAATCTAGTATATCTTTTCAAGTCACATTACGTTCCCCTGGGCAAATTAAAATGATTCCTTCTAATACTGGACAGTATGGTGGGTCAGCCTGGGTAGGGCTTGGAGAATCTGCTTCTTTCAAGTTCACAAAGGCCAATGCTTTAAGATTTGACACCAGGCTGCATCTGGCCATCAACTTCCATATGTTGTTTTTTCCCCCCCAAAAAATAAGCTCAGAATAATATAGGGGACAAAACCTGCATGATGTGAAAAAAAATTTCACCCACTGTATCTTCGCAGACCAAGTTCCCTCCTCTTAAGTCCCTCTTATTTTAGAGCCACAGAGAGACTGAGGTTTCCAGCACACACTGCACCATCTCCTATACATCCCTAGACAAAGTATTTCTTTCCATATTTCTCAATTATCTATACATTGCACTGCTCTTCCCAACAGGACGTAGACACACCAAGGACCTTCTCTGCATCAGACACACCCAGTTGCCAATACCAGAGGACGAATCTCTCACTCCAAACATACTGCCTGGTGCCACCAAAGATAAGCAATTTTCTTACTAGTACAAGGATTATATAAAATGCAAGCAAGTTTAAAAAAAAATAGAACACCCAAACCAAACAAAGAAAAACCCAGGTACTGTCATACAAGAATCATGCGTTTTCAGCTTAAATTTCAATACTACCACCCATTTCTGATTGTCTGGTGCCTTTCAGGGTCCAGCCAGGTAGCTGAGGTTTTTCACCAGGAGAAGGGGTCCTTACCTGACATGAAAACAGCCCAGTTTGTGCCTATGACCATAATACCTCTTCTGGGTGTGAGGAAGCACTGCCAGCTGACAAACTCGAGAATTGTAGGCAGCTGCTTATATGGGTTTTATGCTTATCGTTACTTAAGCACATCCAAATTATGAGAGTAGAATTCATGACCAGCTCTCCTGGGGACCTCTCCAGTTCTTCTGCAGTGAGTTGCCTTTAGTCAACCTGCTGGCAACAATCCAGTCTGACTGCAACTAAATAAAAGACATGCAAATGTACCGAATTACAGAGAAGAGCAATGCTGAGGAAATATGCATCCACTCAGATATTATTTATTCAGACAAAATCCAGAACCCCACCTCAAACTCTTTAATCCCCACCAAGCACCCTGCAACTAAATCCTTAAATATTATTTTGTGAGTGTTCATGTTTACATTGTAAGTTCAAATTTATATTAATAACCTGATTTTGGATTAATATGGTGTAGGAACACTTGCCACTTAATTCTTTATTCAAAGAATTTTTATTAATGAAACATTTTTCACACAAAGTGTGCTTGTTGGCTCCTTTTCCACTGTAGTAGCTTTACAGTCTTTCAGCTGAAATGTTCATAAAGCAGACAACCATCAGTAATGGAAATAATGCAGAAACTAAAATTAGTTCCTTCTTATTCAGAAAGCTTTTAATACTTTTCCCTGTGTTGCAGTAAATTGATCTGTGGAATGATTAGATTATTCTGTGGAATATGAGTCAATTACCACTTCAGTGTACAAGAGGTATTAAATTATACATGGATTTCAGCCTTTTGAAATACTTCAGTTTGTGGTTCCTTCCCCAGTCATCCAACTTGCTCTAGGCCACAATGTTTTCAGGCATAGGCTTCCCTAAAAATAGTTTGTTTCTCCAGACACAAATATTGTAATATTGCTAAATCCATGGAGTTTGTTTAAATACTGTGGAATTTCTTCTGAAAGTAGCATACAATATATGATTCATCCACAAATGATAACTGAGAGAAAGCCATGCCTGTTGTTCTGTTGCAAACACTCCATTATAGATGTTGCAGAGATAGATGAAAATATTTAGGCCACAGTATCTCTAATTTACTGTTAAAATTTGAAAAAAAAAAAGATAAAAATACTTCATATGACTTGTGGAACGAAGCATCAGGCCAACATTAATTCACTGGTCAGGAATGCAGCATTATACAACGTGAAATTACAAGTGGGAAGGATCAAGTATTTCTGTTCATTTTTCAAATTCTAGAAACCCTGTAAGCAAACCTTACTGAGCTGGCACTGACTTGTAAATCAGTCTTATACTACAAGTCACGGCATTATTTTTTTCCAAACCCATTTAACCCAAAGTCAGAACAGTAAATAAAAGTATCTATTGCACGCATTATATAATTTTTAAGGAGTATATCCATTCTTGCTAGAAACTAAACTGAGAAAACTCACTAACTTATCATAAGATACCAGAAGCTTTGAAAAGTTAATGGTTTAGAGATCATCTGACATCTGATTGGTCTCAGTAACCCAAGTATGTTTGTCTAACACAATTCCCTTGTCTGCATGACCTCCCTGCTGTTCCTAATAACTTTGTTTTTAGAAGTTCCATACTTTTTCCACTGGAACATATGAGTTCATCCCAAAAGGCTAGTTGCAAACTAAATCTAATACTGCATTCAACTAAAACATTCTTATAGCCCCCTTAACTAGAATGAAATAAAGTGATCTGAACAAAGATAATCTTGTAACATCATTAGTTGCTTTGCTTTATTAGTCTGCAGACATTTGGATTTCCACACTCTAGTCCAACGGACTAAATTTGAACTAGGATTTAATGTAGGTTTGTACTATGATTATTAAACAAGTAGAGGCTGCTATCATATTGCACTTGTTTCTCATGTCAAAAAAAAAATCAGACCAACTAAATCAAAGACATTTGAGATCGAGACATCTATTAAGTAAATAAATTATGTTTCTTTTCCTTGCTTTTCCTCACATTAAATCATATTATGTCCAACGCAGTTCTTCACCACTAGCTGAAATCTACTTTTCGTGTTGAAATCCCTGAAGCAACAAGAAATGTGCTTCATCATAGCACCTCTGGTTGCAGCATGTACACATAGCTGAAAAGCCAAAGTAACAGATTAGACTGAACTGCCCAGAATAAATATCAGAATGAGTAAATAAGACATTAGAATAAAGAGCCTATTTGTACTGTCTGCTCACATTTGGTTGCTCACATAAAAATAGCAAAACATTATAAGCTAAGCCTATACCAGAGCTGAAGTACAATAATATTGGTTTTAAAGTTTGAAAGAAACACGTTGACAAGTCATTAATTTGACTCCTTAACTCTGGATCGGTCTGGAAGAAATAATTTGAATGAGTACATCATTTTTTTTCACAATCACAGGTAACCACTTGGTATTACACTGTGTGGCCTTATCAAACTATTTTTTTAAGTCGCACCACTGCGTGTCTCAATCTAGAAACCGGGAAACACTTGAACTTGTTCACAGCCATAATCTTTTAGCTTTCCTCCCCCTTGTTTCCTTCTCTAGACTAAACCAGCTGTACTGTTTTCATCTCTTCTCATTAGCCAGGGTGTCACTCACTGTCACAGTTTCAGTTCCAGGCTGAGCAAACTTTTCTGGACTGTGACAGATTAGACGTACTCAGTATCCAAGGTAAGGTCTCATCAAAGCACTGTGCTCAGGAAATAATTCACTTATAGTAGCCCTAAGACTGTGTTTGCCTTTTTAATGACCTTAACATATTGGTAGTCTATAGTTAGGAGCTTAGTAGTGGGTTTTCAAAATCAATATTTCAAATCTGGCCAAGTCAGCACTAGCTCTAACTCTTCTGGTTTCTTGCTGATGACACTTGGTCAGCTATTTTCTTGGCTGCATACCTATAATATTTTAGTGCACATTGGTTTAGCAATGTGGGAAAATTTACACTACTACTAACCATATGGTTTCTGTTGCCTGAAGGAAAAAAATTTGTCTCCAGAGTTGTTTCTCACTTTCTAAGAGCTATACATTTCCCACAAAGTCTAGCTATACCGTTTCATCACAACTACTTTATAACAAGACAGAAATTACTGTGCTGCAGTAAAAAACTAGAAAAGAAAAAACAAAACAAACAAAAAAAACCCAAAGTAACCAACACTTGCTTAGCTGCGAACATTATTAGACACTCAGTTCACTCAATTTCACTAAAAGTTTGTAGCGTCTCAGCTTTTGTTCTTTTAATTTGCTAACCCCCTGTTTAATCTTGACATTCGAAAACTCAGAACTTTTCCTACTATGTGGTTTATTTAGAAAGGTGTTTTTTCCCTTTAGTTTCAAGAATTTTCTTTAAGTAATTATGATTGCTTGTGTCTTTCTTTCAGTTATAAGTTTCATGCTCCATGGGGGAAAATGCATTTTTTCGTCTGAGGGTGCTAACTAATCTCAGTGGAGAAAGTTTTACTGGTCTCATGAATTTTGCATCCTGTTTCATGTCATGCAATGCTTCAACTAGATAGGTGAAAATTTCCTTCATGGAAGAACTTATCTTCTGAAAGTTTTTCCCCTTAAGGCCAACAAGAGCCAGTTCTCTCCTTTCCTAATCAGTTTTTCATCTTAAACAGTTAGATAAAGTGTGAGAGACCATGTCTTCCAAGCTTATTTTAAGAGAAGAAGGAAAAGAAAACACACCCCAAAAGACAACCCAAGCAACCAAGACCAGGGAAACTGCTTTGGACTAGGATTGCTTCACACGGGCTCTGAACTCAAAGCCATTGCTTCCCTCTGCAGTCAGGAGGGAGCCCTGGTTTCAGACATGCCACTGCCTACAGTCTTTTTTACTGCTAGGATTGCATTTGGCCAGCTGTGTGTCTTTTTTCCCTGCCCTCCACATGTCTGTCAACCCTGATGAATCCCAAGCTTATCATCCTGCCCCTTCCTGCTCACAATACTTGTGAATGTGTGTGCCAGGTTGTGAACACCACTTCCTTACAGGTGCCCCAGTACTCTGTATCACCACTTTTTAGTGTGCTTTTTAAACCCTGAGTAGTCTCTCATTCCTTCCACTGCCAGCAGAGCTGGGAATATGCATTTGTATAGCAGTCTGAAGGATGGGAAGGATTGTAATTTCAGTCTCTGTGCATAAGTACTATTAGCCATCTACCGAAAATTAAAGCTATTTCTTAATTAGTAGTTCACATCAGACTCATATTTACAGCTTCTAGATGGTTATTCACCAACTGTTCATCTATCTGTTCAGCTGCCCTTCTTCCGCTACTGGTACTTACAGTAACATTTCCTTTCAGTTTTAGAAACACGTAAGAAAAAAAGCTCACGCTTTCATGCAAAAATGTAAAAGCAAACATTCTCCTTTATCTGTCTTTATATTGACAAAATTGATACGGCACGTCTAAACATAACTGTATTTACAGGCTAGCAATTTTCACTGAAAAATACAAAATAATTTTAATTCCTGTTGCTGCTTGGTGTAAATTTAGAGTTTACACTGGCATCTTTAAAACAAACCATTGAAATCTGTTGATTAGAATTTTTTTCTAGATTCACTGTGGTTCTAATATTACATGACTGCAATTTGCTATAGACATAATGGGCATGATGATTTGGGGATACATATTTATTAACACTATAAACGCATGCTTCAGTTTGGGCTGACCATTGTAGTAACAAAGGGGTAAAAAAAGACTGCTCTAAAATCTTCCATAGCTTTCTGTGAGCACTTCAGCATAACTGCACAGAAACAATTATTTAATGTTATTACTCAGCATCCTGATGGAGGTGAATTAGCTGTCATAACCCTGGTAGGTTTTATTCAGATTTCAAAGCTAGCTTAATAAAGGTAATTGAAGAGCTATTGTTGCCTCCTTAGAGGTTGTTCAAAAAACATTCCTCCCCAAAATAAAAAGAGAACCTGATATTTTACCAGATGGAAATGTGTTTACAACGTGCACTGTTGGGAAAAAATAATAATAATTTTTAAAAAGCATAAACAAGGCTACAAATGCATACTTGTAACAGAGGTCCAGAGGTCATAGATGAGAACAAGGAGGTCCATAAGACAACTGGTTTGTTACACCTGTGGTGAAGCATCCTACTTCCCATAGAGTTCTGCATACCTGCTGTCTGAAGAGGGTCAATGACACCTGCATTGTATTTGGCCAATTTCATCTTACTATACAATTGGTAAACATTTATTTTCCTAAGTAGCTGACAATTAGTGCATGTCCTTTAGTATGGACATAAACTCATTGAGCTGATGATTTTTAGTTCTTCATAAAAAATCAAAGCTAATGCAAAAGTTGCCAATCATGCACATGTTAATTTACATGTACAATAAATGAAGTTGGAAGCAGAAAGACTGCATCCAAATGATGGGCAAGATAACATTCTGATATGTGGAGTGACCCCAACCCAAAAAATAAATCAAAGTCAGAAGTCACTCAACATGTATTTTTACTTGAGCAGTATGAAACAGCCAAAATATTTATATCGGTCATATGCATGAAGCAGACAAACTGTAACCTCTTTTCCCACTCACTTTCCTCCTGTTCTCCCCCTTCTTCTTCTTCTCCCTGTAGATATAGATACAGAAATAGTTTCAATAGTTGTCCGAAGACATACTATTCCGATCGACAAGTCTTTTAGGAGACCCATTAAGCCAATAACCAGGTAATACATCATTTCACACTACTTCACAAAAAGACACGGGAAAAAAAAACAACTCTTTGGAAGTTAAGTCATATGCTTGAGCATCCATTTTTAGTGCCATTTCTTTACTGCCCTGGTCTCCTACCTGCAGTCACATTTCTGAAGAGTACAGTAAGTGCACTTTAGGAGAACTTTTATTTTGTCTTTCCCTGAGGCAGTTTTCGTTTCACTGTTTCATTGAATCCTATTTTCACAATGTTGCCCCATGCCTGTATTCAGTGTACATGCACAACTGAATACAGTGTGCCAAATTGTTTTCACTTTAATTAGAAAAGTGATATTTTCATAGAAAGTGACTCACAGGTGCTTCAGAGCATTTGGAAGAAGGAAAATTAAAGAAATAATAAAAAACAGCATGTCTTCCTTTCCTCAGATTTGATGCAGCACAGTCAGCTATTAAAATTTGAAATATCATTAGGAAAAGATTTAGAAGTCTTGAAAGAAATGCAGGACATTTACAGAATCAGGGAACAGGTAGGGCTGGAAGGGATGCCTAAGATCATCTAGTTCAACTCTCCCTGCTCAAGCAGGGTCACCACTTGCCCAGGACCATGTCCAGGTGGCTTTTGAGTATGTCCAAAGAGGGAGATTCCACAACCTCTCTGGGAAACCTGGGCCAGTACTCAGTCACCCTCACAGTAAAAAAAGGTTCCCCTGTGTTCAGAAGGAACCTCTTTTGTTTCAGTTTCTACCTGTTGCCTTTGGTCTTGTCGTTGGGCACCACTGGAAGGAGCCCAGCTCTTTTCAAGAGGTGCATTTTTTTTTAGGAAGTCTTGTAGATCACCTTGTTCTCATCTATGCTCTGTATTACAATATGCAGTTGTAACCCTGTTTATGCCTTTTTTTTTCCTTTTTCTTCAAGAGGAGGGTACATCTCTGCACCCTCCCTTCAGGCATCTATACACATGGATGAGATGCCTCTGAGCCTTCTCTTCTCTAGGTTGAACAGTCACAGCTCTCTCAGCCTCTCCCCATAGAAGAGATGCTCCAGTCCCTGAATTATCTTTGTGGCCCTTCACAGCACTTTTTGTTGTGCGTCCATGTCTCTCTTGTACTGGTGGAGCTGAGAAATGGACACAGTAACCCAGGTGCGGCCTCACCAGTGCTGAGCCGAGGGAAAGGATCACCTCCCTCATCCTGCAGGCAGTGGTCCTCCTAGTTCAGCCCAGGACACTGTTGGCCTCTTTTGCTGCAAGGATCTATTGCTCTCTGGTGGGCCCATTAAATTACATTTAATAAATATAATTCCTCAATATCTTTACTCCACTGAAACATCATGGTAAGGTGCAGACTAGCTTACTTCTACTTATCAGCAAAAGTATGTCCTATAGAATTACAGAAATCTTGTGGACATCACATTAGCAGACAGAGAATACGCAGTGTCAGGGGATGCTTGGGCTGGAACTTCTACACCAGCTACATGTACCACAAGGATATTCCGACGCACAGTAGCCTGAATGAAACAGACACCTTGGAGCTACATCCTCCTTGGTAATATTTTAGCTTGGATTAAAAACATAATGAGTTGGTGCCTAATTTGTCTCCCACTTCATTAGTAAATGTTAGACTTTTATGGATACATTTAATTCTCAAGTCCCACACCAAAATAATTAGTTCTGTCAGGATTTCAGTTTGCTCATTAACCTTATCAGAATAAATCGTCCCATGTAAATGCAGAAAGAAGGTTATGTTTTTAGGGTTTTCAGTGGTATATTACAGGCAACTTTTCTAAAACTATTCTACTCATTGTGACCATTTAGGAACCTCGAGGAAAATACTTTAATAAGAAATTCTTATGTCATTGAGCCTTAAATACTCTTAGAGAACCTGTTTCGATGATTTAAAAAGAAATGGCTTTTAGTGGAACATCTTTGATACAGCGTTTTGTGGTCTGTTGTTAAATCTAATGTTTTAGGATCGACTCTGCTTTTGTTAGGTGTGTATCTTCCTCTCCACAAAGATGTCAGGTTTCCAGACATCTCATTTAAATATATGTTAAAAAAAAAAAAGAAAAAAAAAAAAAAAAAAAAAAAAAAAAAAAAAAATAAAAAAATAAAAAAAAAAAAAAAAAAAAAAAAAAAAAAAAAAAAAAAAAAAAAAAAAAAAAAAAAAAAAAAAAAAAAAAAAAAAAAAAAAAAAGACAAAATCTTATTTTGAAATTGCAGTTCTTAATACAAGGGAAAATGAAGCTGTATTGGACTGATTTATGGAACCAACAGATACTTGAAATTTTTTATTTTTCCTGTGAATACCTTCCCAGATGCCATTTCTCTTAGCCTCATTATGATAAAGTTATTAAGGTAAATATTTTACTATACTGGGTGTTTTATAAAGACTTAATAAGACGTATTGCCTACCCTCCAGTTTAGGATTTCTATAGATAGAGCAAGTAAAGGAAATACTGTTCTTCCTACCATGCAGATGAAGAAATGCCATACAAAAGCCTGAGGTTAATTCATAGCTGGAGAAAATAATTATCATTCTGTTTACTTCAGTGATATTTCACTGATTCAGACCTTCTGGTCATCATCTTCCACGGCCAACTGAAGACTTGCAAAATGGATAAGAGACTCTGGACCTTCTGGAGACCTTTGCATACAAGACATACCTTTTGGTCAAATGGTGGAGGAACATAATTAGTATTTTTTTAATCACTATTATATTGTACTGGAATAGATAAAGATATTGCTGGACCATTCTACAGCTACAGAAAAGAAATGGTTAACTATTGAATGTACTGCTAGGGTTACTGAATTGGTTTCTTTTAAGTCCTGAGTGTCTACACATTGTTTAACCACAAAAGTAATTAAAAGTAATTATAATGAAAAATAATTGGATTTACCCTTTGGTGGATTTGTCTCCTGAGCCATTATATATCCAAATTATAAAAAAGACAAAATGGCTAGAGATTAGTTCCAATGATAAAGTTCAAACGGGGCTACAGACTTCTTAAAGCCTGGAGATTTAAACATTTTTGGCCAGACATCAACTCTAAGTCCTATCTTTGCCTAACATTTTCCATTATTCAAGAGGGGGGGTTGTTACTAAGAACGTCTACTGTTTTGCAAAAGGATCCATGACAACAGCAAATTTACAAATTATTTTCGTTGTGTAATGTAGTCTCATGGTTAATATCCAGTAACATTACTGCAACAATAGCAATTTTTGGCATTAAAGTGTTATTCTTGTTTAAGTACCGCTAGCAATAAAGGCAACAACAGTGGAAAAGAAAATGTGTCGGACCTCAGGCTCTATACAAAGCCAGGCAGTGGGACACAGCATGGCTGTCCATCGCAGGATGCACTGTGCTTCGTTAGAGCACTTCCCTCTGCTCTGGAAGGCAATCGTACGCAGGGCCATAATGTCGTTTTGTTACTTACCAGTAATGTGTCACATGCACTTTGTATAACAGATTACCTTAGCCTTGACAAGGCTAATCGCATTTTTGCACTCTGGCACTTATTTATCACAACTTTTTTTCCTTGTAGTCAGGCTAAGAAACATCTGACTTAGCAATTCATTATAGATTAATAAGATGTCATTCTAGAATGTATGCATAACATTTAATAAAACAAGCTGTGATCCTGTTAAGAGTTTAGTTTATCCTAAGTAGCAGCTGGCATATGGCTTCATCGGATAAGACAGATATCTGCATTTGGGCACTGTCTTAGCCACTAGTAAGAAAGTTACTTAACCTGCTTTCCTGGAGCTCCTTGTTTGCCCAGGCAACAGGATAGAGAATATAAACCACATTCCCTACAGCCTTGCCAACGTGACTAGAAAATGTCTTTTCTTTCCAGTCAGAATTAACCAGTGAGACAATATAGGAACTTTCTTTGCTGCAAGAAAGCCCAGCCTGAAACAAATTTTTGCATATTTAGCTTTGAAAGTAGTGTAAACAAAGAGGCTATTTGTGACTTAAGAGCTTTATCTCCAACGCAGAATGGCATCAGTTAAAGAAACATTACCGTACAAGCAGCTGCGGGAATCACTTCTGCACCAAAGGTTTAATGAATTTGATTGTTTTTGCTATCGCTGAAACTTCATCCAACAATTAAAAAACAAAAAGTCCATAAATGAATTGTCAGGGAGTTGTTCCCACTGCACGGTTTATAGACTTCCTGTATTTAGAATGCTTTATTTTTATGACACCTACAACCTGCACATGAGGTAAGGAGGATATCTGCACAGGTCATTCACTGAAGATGTTGGGGATAAAAATGGATCAGTATACACGGTCCTGACACAGGAGCAAAAGGGAAAAAAAAGGAACTTATGGAGCCTTAAAGCTCAGACTGAACTAGGCTGAGGCTAGGCTTTATTTGGAGCCACTCATAGGGAACATCCTGCAGTTGTAACAGTTCAGTTTATAATGCTTTCTTCCATAATATAATAGGGATCACCAGATTCATATGATTGTTACAATGAGCTACCTGGCCTCTGGCTTGTGATTATCTACCATACGAACAACGCAATGAGTGCAGGCATTAGACATCCTGTGGCACAACTGACTTTTACTTTGCTTTTATCTGACTGAAGGTGCAAACAGCACAGAACTTGTAGAAGACAAGGCTGGGGTATATTAAGCACTAACCTCTGTTAGTGACAGTAAATTGCCAGAGATTATAGATTTTTTTTCCCTATTGTACGTGAAAAACCCAAGTCTGTCTTGTAGCTGTGTCTATGCATTCTCTAATACACAGTGTAGCGTGAGGTGGGAGATAACAACTTTTATAATCATATGGTGATTTCAACTGCACACCATCCTTGAAAACTAGTATTTTAATTTTCTCTTCCTGCAAGATGACGGCATTTCCCTGCACAGAGACAAGCAAGGGCTTTGGCCAGTGATCCATGAAGCTTTTTCTGGGATCTAACTCCTTTTGTGCTTTCTCCTTGTTCCAGTAACTACTGAAATTTGTCCATCCTGGATTGACTTGTAGTTGATGCTGGTTTAGGAATAGGGAGACAAAGCTGAACTTTTTTCTATATTTAAAATTGTTTATTTTTAATGACACCTACATCCTGCACAGAAGAAAGAGGATATCTGCATGGGTAAGAGATAAAAATGGAACGTTTTTATCCACGCACATGCTGGACATAAAACTACCTCTTTCCTATCCTTGACATAAACTGGTTTCTAGAAGAACAATATTGGATACAGTTTGTGTAGGAATAACATATGGATTCTTAGTCCTCATTACCTCCCTGATTTTTATATAGAGATTAAGAGCTAGTCGACCACCTTCAAAGCATTAACTAAAATTTGTTCTTTCCTTTCTGCTTTCCACAATATCCAAATAGATTAAAAATGGAAAGGTGGTTCAAAGTCTGCATTAAAATCACTACAAATTTTGATAAATTTAACAAAATACAATTATGACTGAGAAATGCTCTAGTATTTCCATATACTGTATCTTGTCCTAAAACCTTTGCTTTCAGTATTTTACAGAATGCACCCACAAATGTGTAAGATCATAATTTTAATAGAAAACCATTAAAGTCTTTTTTTGTCCACAAGGTATCAAGCTTTTAACTAATGTGTATGTAATTTCACTTTCCCTATTAGGCTTCTCTGGAAAATAAATAAATGAGTGAATAAATAAATAAACAAATGGTTTATTGTACCCTTCTGTTTTGTGGAAAAATCGACAAATGGGTTTGAAAATCTTACAGCTTCCATATACTAGATACGAATAGACATTCCTGGTCTATTGGTCATCCCTTGGACAGCCCAGGCATCCAGAACCATATCTTCGAAGATGTGTACAAACATCTCAACTTCTCATATGTCCAGGAAACCAGATCCTATCCATATTCTAAGATCTGAGCCTGACTTAACCAGTGCCTCAGAGGTGGTAATACTGGCAACTAAAACACCCATAGTACAAGCTGAGGTCCTATACAACCACTCAAAACAGTTCCCTATGCTGGCAGACAGCCTTCCCCACAATGACTGTTAGCTTTAAACACCACCCTATAAGCTCTGCCAAGAGTAAGACTGAAGCCAAGAGCAGGTGGGAAATGACTGATACAGATAAATTCTCTAGCTGGGAGTATTTGCGCTGAAACTACTAAGTTGCTTTGATTGTCTTTTCTGCCCCATATCAAATTTAACAGACTTGAGAGTGCACTGTGAATTAAATACTGGGGAAGATTGCATCTAAGTTCTACCCCTCTTTCAGTCAACAAGTTAGATCTAATAGCTCCCAATACTCAGCAACCCAGGCAAATGTTGGAAGCTATTTACATGTTCATTCAACATATATGCAGTAAGAGAAATAGTGATTCATTCTATTAGCTGAAGCATTCATAAGGGGAACATCCAGAGGGGAACAGAAACTCCTTTCATTGCCTCTGTTAGCCATCTGGCAACTGAACAGACCTTGAACATGCTCAGCCTGAGACAACAGAAAAGTTTGAGAAACCGCTGCCCAAACACTTAGCAAATCTCCTTGGGATCTTACCTCTGTACTACTCTGCTGAAAGGTGGGAAAGTGTTATCGAAATCACCTGTGCCTGAGCAGGGAAACGCCAGAGGTGGAGTGAGGAAGGGGAGAACAGTGGGAACCAGAAAGGAGGAGGACTAACACCCCAAAGGAGCCAACATGGTTTTGTGGAGCTGAATTGAATCAAAAGCCTGGTGCCATCCCAGCTTGGACTAAGTCTTGTGAAGGAGAAACTTAGTCTACATAGCACCCACCACAGCAACTTTGACACTTCAGCTGCAGAGGGTTCCCAGTGCTGAAGATGGAGATGAGATTTCCTCATGCTTCATCCATGCCCTTCTTCAGCTGTCATTCTAGTATAAACTTGAAATCTCTAAGTCAGATTGTTCCTTTTATTTTGCATATTATCATTATTATCATTTGCTTCCCTAACTAATTTTCCTGTGCTGAAAAGGACTGTGATATTCTTGAATAAATCAGTACAAAATACCTTGCTGCTTCACAGATGCATTTGAATCACATTCATGTATTTATGAGTGGGTGACTTGGAGAACTATAAAGAAAAGCTGAATTGTTTTCAAATTTGAAAATAAATGGGAACTTGAATCATCCCTCCCTAAACTGTCTTTTTACTATTTCATTTTTTTTCTAACAAATCTGCCAAGTATTACAATGTTGTAATTCTTTACAAAACAACATGTAATTAAATGTCACTCCAGTCTTCAAAAAGGGTAAGAAGGAGGACCTGGGTAACTATAGACCGGTCAGCCTCACCTCGATCCCTGGGAAACTGATGGAACACCTTATCCTTGGTGCCATCTCAAGGCATATCAAGGATAAGAGGGTTATTAGGGGCAGTCAACATGGCTTCACCAAGGGGAAGT
>VWYH01010680.1:0-45723 GCA_013399365.1 Pampusana beccarii
ATCCCGAGGACTGAGTGACTGAGCGACTCAGCTCAGACTATTCTGCAATGAAATCAAAGCCTGGGATCTGGTGACAACTCTGAGATTTACTTTAAAAACGCACTTTTCACCCTAAAACAGTAAAGTAGATACAACATGGGAAAAAACCAAAAGCCAAAAAACCACAAACAAACAAAACCACAAAACCCACAAGCTGTTAAAATTCCTTAAGTAGGATTGAAACAAGAGATTGCAAACAAAGTTGTAGGGTTGCAAACAAAGTTTAAAACTACTGCACTAATAATATTACAATACTTTTTTTCTGCAAAGGCTACTACAGAGGTACAATGGACACAATATTTGTGAAAAAAGTTTCTTTACACAAATGTTATGAAGTAAGAATATCACAGTTCCAAATGTTTCTCTTCAATGTAACTGTTTCCAGTGTCTTACAAGACTGAAGGGAGTTTTTAAATGCAAATCTGAATCTTTGACTTTTTAATATATTATTCTCTAGTCCTGTTCACCTTTGTTTTCTATTTCTACATGTTTTCCTGTTCTGACATAGCTTAACCAGCAAGAAGTCACTTGTCCAGTGAGAAGAGAACATACTTGTTCCTAAGTCAAAGGGTAATGGTTAATGACTACCTTCACTTTTGAGCCTTCTCCTTAATTTTCAATTTGGTTCAACATGCTTTTAAGTGGAATCAGGTTAGTAAGGTGAATAACCTTGGGCTGCTAGCCAAACAGAAGAAAGATGAAGCAAAAGATGGGAACATGGCTGTTCATTTAACCTTGTTAATATGCCAATGAACTCAACACATTTCCTACAAGGCTTTTCAGGGCACACAGAAGGCATTTCTAATTTTTGCACTATCACACTAAAAAGAGGAATAAAATTTGAAGGCTCAGAATCTCATTAAGGCCACAGGTACTTCACCTTGTTCTGGAAGTATAAAGGCAATCTGGATTTCATCTGCCTTTTCTTTAATCTCTTTTTATTCTGCCAGAGTGAAGAGAAATTGTTTTAAATTCACAAGGACCTGACCTAATGTCTTTATTTTTAAAGGATATGTAAAGTTTAAAAGATAATAACATTTTATTAAGTGTTTAGAATTAAAAAAATCAACTAGTACTGTGTTATTCAGTGACACAAAGTGATCTATCAGCAGGGAGAACTCAAAGACTCATACTTCACGAGCTGACCTGCATCATTCAAGCACAGAGCATGACTGTGAAGGGTACTTCATGCAACAGTATCCCCTTAAAATGGTGCACCAGTGAGCACATACAAGATTCCAATGCATGGCAGCTTGTGGGATTTATGCCACCTGTAGCAATTCATTCTGAAATACATACATACATATATATACACACGTGTGCGTTTGTTTAAAAATATATTAAAAAGTATAGCCTATTTTTGCATCAGACACAACAGTTCTGCTTACAATATATTCAAAGACTGTTGAAACACATATCAGCTCTTTATCTACATATGATCATTATAGCTGATCAATTAGGAAACAGAGACATAGATTGCTCTTGGACCTTAAATGAGGCAAGGTATACTACAACCTTTTAACTAACAATCTAATTCCAAGAAGCCATTATTTCTTTTTTCTAAATACTGGGCTATATATTAATGTTTTCAGGTCAGATTAACAGATTATGTAGTTAGTGAAGATGCAGATTTCCTCAGTTAAAGAAAATGCTCTAATTCTTCTGTTATTTTGTTTTTCCCATTTATGCAGATCTGTAAGGCTACTATTAAGTGCTATTCATTATCATGATTTCCTAGTAGAATTAAAATATAAAGGTGTGCAAGAAATATAATTTGCAAAAGATTAGAGAATTACCTATCACAATGGTAAGTACTAAAATACAAAATACCTTGGAGCAAAAGAGCCCACTCTTCATTCCCTTTTATATTTAATTTTTTAATTTTATTTATTTACTGAAGTGTTTCATTCCTATTAAAGATTTTACAGACAGCTGTAGGAAAACATTTGAAGTAAGCCAACATGAATGGGATTGGCTTTTTCTCCACCGTAATTATTCACTGACCTGGTTTCTAAAGATAATGTTACTTCATCTCAGAACATTTGTCAGACAAATTGGTTTTGTACTAGGGGTAGAAACTGCAGTTCTAGCCTATGCAGGCTAGAAGATCTATTTTAATGTTTCAATTTTATAAGAATGGTCTAGAGTTTTACAGGCCCATTTAAAAAAAAAAGTCACCATTATGACATTTACATGAGAAAGCCGAAAGAAAGGCAATGTGATTGCAGCACATTCTGCTTCCTTAAGAGCAAAAATGTTACTCTTTGCAGCTACACAGACTGGAATAGGAACAGGTAGCACTGTGAAGTCAGCCTAAAGATAGCAGCCAGGTTGAGCCTGTGCCATTCTTCTATCCAGTCTGAAGACTATTTGAACTGACTTCAGGGACAATCAAAGGCCCCAGTGCACATGCTTAATTCACATACTTATGAGTGATTCTACCTTACTCTACATGCATCTAAATTATACTTAAACTGTAGACTGTCTTTAAATTGTATAAGAGAAATGCATGGAGAAGTCAAAATCCACTATATAGTACATCTGTTGGGGAAAGAGAGGATGCCACTGAAAGAATTTTCCTGATTTGTCACCCACAGTGTCATTTTTAAATCCTCAGATGTGGTTGGATGTAATTTATGAAGTGAAAATAATAGAGAAATCCAAAGAAGCTCTAATTAATTTGACCCTCAGCTGCCTCAGTACATGGCAATTTTCATCTAAGAGAAAGAGCCTGCTAAAATGAGTCAGAGTAATTACAAGACAGTGAAATTCTTAGTGGACTGTATATGTTCTTTGTAGCGGAGAATTTAGAGGAGAGTTTTCATTCTATTTTTTTTTTTTTTTTTTTTATTTAAGAAACTGTTTGATGACTGCTTGATGGTACAAGGGAATTTTGTTGTAGCAATTTCCAAACTTTTCAGTTTTGCCAGAGAAGTGTGCAAGTTTACTGGTGACTTTATGGCTGTTTTTCAGTAACTATCTTCAAAGAAATTAATCAGATTTCTTTGAAAGGATCTGAACTTAAGATGATGGCTATTGAAATCTTGTACTACTGCAATACTCCGGATGAAAGCTTCCAGTGGTGGCCCGGCAGGAGACAAGTGATAATAGCATTTCTGCATTTCCAGAACAGGAGCTGCTGCTCTGCAGTAACCAGAGACTGCTGGTAGTGACCAGAAACAGCTATCATCTCACAGCCATGCCTGTTAATAATTTCCAGAAGAGTCTTTCAAAATTCAGATGGAGGGAAGCTTCAAACACTAGTCCTGAAATCAATGTTATCCTGACAGTTTTGTTTCATTAACCACAAAGGAGTTTCATCATGAGCTGGGATAAATTTCTAATAACTAGCCTAGCCAAATACCTAAATTACTTTTCTTTTAAGCAGTTTAATACAGCATAGATGGAAATGTGAAATTAAACATTGTTTCAAATTCTTGTTTTTCTCAAAAACAAAAAAAGAAGGGGGAGGAGAGTGCTACCATTTCAAAGCTGTTTTGTCTGTGGTTTTTGAGGGGTTTATTTGTTTGTTTATTTGTTTATTTTTTGGTGCTAAGAAAGATGATGACAACAGATACAACATTTGTTTTTTGCTGAACCAAAAATGTGATTGCATTCTTTTTCTCAGTGCTTCCGACCATCTTATAATCAATCTTCAATCTCAGAATAGAAACTCATTTATGTAAAGTAGTGAAAATAAACGGAGAAAAATTAGCACTCTTCAAAAGAATAGAAGTGGTATTAAGTACTGCATCCTCTTGAGCAAATTCTGATGCGGATATTTACATTTTTCTTTATACTAAGTTCTCTTTGAAGCTCCAACTGGATGTAATAATCTTCACTTCCGCTCCAAATGTGCTTTCCAGTGCAAGTCATAGGAGGTATTAAACATCTGCCATCCTCCACCTAGTTCCAAATATACTTTTTTCTTCAGGAATACAAATATAGCTGAACTATGTCTGTCTTTTTTTTTTTTTTCAGAAGCGCAATAGAAGGGACAGGTGAAAAGGAAGTTTTTCAGTGATAGCTCTTCTCTTCTGGTTCAGTTTGTTCAGGCTTCTTTAGCTGGGTATAAACAGACTCTGAAAGCAGAATATACATAATTTGGAATCATATAATCATCTTGGTTTTAAAATGCCATGGAGTCACTCTGACATGTGGACATCTGAGCCTACAACTGAGAAAAACGTTTCAGACACAAGTAGTATGAAAATATTCTAGTTTTCTTTTGACTGAACTCTTGCTTGTAGGTTACTTCAAGGAGGTTTGCATTCATAACTTCTAGTGTCTGGCATCTGGAGGTATAGCTAATCTGAGCAATGAAATTTCCAATGGTGATTAACAGGTAAACTAACACCTGATTTAAAACAGAAAAGCAGAGTAATAATTGTTTTCTCTGAACCCTGCAATCCCTTCTACCTTTTCTACACTTCTGCTACTCTCTTACCCTTCTCCAAGGGTAGCAATTTACTGTATTAATGAGGTTGCACTGTGAATTGTTTGTCACATCATTTGTAGAGATTTCAGATGAAGTTCTTGTAAAAAGCATAAATCCATCTGAAGTTTAGCAAGTATGCAAGCCTTAGTTTAAGACCTAAGTTTTATCAGGCCTTTCATCATGAGCAAACTGACATATTTTTGGTGAATTTAAGACTTTGCTAGAAGCAACAGGGGCTCAGAGTGCATAGACTTAGTGAGTATCTGGCGATAGATTACACTTACAGAGAAGTCTTTAGTCCATTCCATTTTCTTCTTCCTGCTAAATTTCTTTTCTAACTTGCATAATAGACATTGCAGTAGTCATAAAACACTGCAGGACTACTAGTGTGTTTTACTTACAGTTTGCCTTACAACATTCTTGCTGCAGAAATGGATCCTAAAGTGAACATAAATAGTATTTTCCTGAAAAGAACTTAGTTACTAGGGTTTTTTTTTTCAGTTCCTGACCATATCAAATATTATCTCAAGTTAATCTTCACAGAACTTTTAAAGACAGCAAAGTAGTTGTTATTGTTCATCCAATTTCCAGTCAGATTTGTTTATTTTACTCTTGACTTTTGGTTGTCTTATTTATGCATCTTTTCTTTTTAGATTTGTCTAGTCTTCCAGACATTTCTACTACTACTAAAAAAAAACACCAACAAACTCCCCAAAAAAACAAAAGCCAACAAAACAACAAGCAAACAAACAAACAAACAAAAACCCCTCAAGTATCTAACTTCTGTATGAATCTTTTTTCCTTTGTTCTATAATATTTGATATAGGATCATTTAATGCAAATTTTCATTCTAACGTGATATACTCTTTGTTAGAGACAAATATAGCAGAAAAGCAGGCAGCAAGACTCAGATCGCATGCTGCTTCTGTGCATTGACATCTCCACTGGAAGCAACAGAAAGGCATGCAGCAAGACACATCACATGCTGCTTCTGTGCACTGACATCCTCACTGGAGAGCAAATACTAACTATGTGGAGGTTTAACATTGTCTATGTTATGTTGCACTGGCATTGCATACACTTAATTTTACTTGGGTCTCTGAATGTAATTTAATTGTTCTTGCTGTGCTCTGTTGAACAGGGTAACACAAAGAGATTACAAACCTGGAGGGAATACCTATTTGATATGATTCAAAGTCTATGACTGGGACTGGGTACAATAAGTTATTCTCTCAAGAGGTATTTGGGCAGTCACGGCTCTTCAACTGCCACCTTCTGCCTAACACACTGACATGGGCTTGTATTGGGGCACCGACAAAGAAGAAACCTACATGCAGAATGCAAGAAATTGTATTTCATTGCTTTTGATACAGGAAAGTGATCCTTGTCCGGATTCAGCTGAAGTACTTCCACCTAAATAAGGAGAAATAAGAACAGATTTCTAAAACCTCATATTTTAAATGCACTTTTACACAGGATTTGACATCCCATATAATTTTCAAATAATTCGTGTTCTGTTTTTTCCCATAATCTAATTAAGCTACTTGATTGGTTATTTTAAGAAAAAAGCCAATCATCACTCTCTTAAGCAAACTGATTCCTTGCTTAATCTTATTCATTTTCCCATGTGAATCCCACGCCACTTTGCTAAAGCTTTACTGCTACAGAGTTTTTAGTTTTCCATTATCTATTTACCTTTTTGGTTTCCAGTTTAACATTTGTTTTACCTCTGTCACTAATTCAAAACACCCTGTTTTTTTCTTTGGCTCATTCCCACCGAGCCATCATGATTTTCAAGAAGTTTAATTAATCAATCACTCTCTGTTCTGGTATGCATTACCTTTCATATACTGTTAATATGAATGATCACAACAGATGTTACAAGGTCAGGAAAGTTACTATTGGTTAGCATTTGTTAAATTATTCATGGCAGAAATATTTTTTTCCATATGCATTCTCCCAGGCTTCGAAAACTGCGTGACTTTCTCTTCAGTGTTGCTTATCAACATTTTTTCTAGCACTGACAGAAATATTTTGTCATTTCTTACATTCGGCTGTGTATCCTTTCTTCAGTGTTCAGTCCTGGGAGAGCTTTATTTAGTCATTTGGTACTTCCTGATAGTTCTGTCTTCATGAATATTAAACAGCCAGTCAGACATTAGTTTCAATCTTGCCTTTAATGCCTTTTATATAAGATATTTCAGTATGTCACTACTGCAATATTTGAGCTATAGGACTTTTCTGAGGGAAAGTGTTAGGCTTGAGGGGCCCTTAGCTTTGGTTGTGCAGTTTTCTCTGCAAAACTGAATTCACACATGGCTTACTTCTTTCTCTGCAGCGGTGTGTCTGTGAAGCTTCCCTATGGGAAGAGTGCTACATGTAATTTCCATCTCTTTCTTTGCAGAGCTGGAAGCTTTTAGGTGACTGACTGATTCGTTCTATATATTTCTTAATGAGAAAAAGGGACTTGCTACAGATATCCTCAGGTTTCTGATAGTGAATTAAACACTAGTCTATAGGCTAAACTGTGTGTTATACATCCATCAGAACAACATTTTTTTAAAGTAATTTCTCCTTGTAAAGTGATAATCATGAACCTTGACAGTATTTGTGGTGTGATTATACTGGTTTACAAGCAATAGAATTGGTAGGTAAGATATAGGTGTGTCTTACTGTAAAAGTGTATGTATTTTTGCACAAAGACTGAGAAACAGTTAGCTCTATGACATTAAAATGCAGGATATCCTCAAGTTTCCCTGCATGTACAAATCTTTCCTAACAGTTTACGGGAAGGTTTGAGACCTGTATGTGATTGGTGCTCACAGTACATATGATCTGTGTATTTTCTGTATCACACCAAGCATAAGGCAAGAACAGAGCTAGACAAGAAATTCTGAGTCATCATTACAGTCCTTGGAAACTGCAAGCAACAGTGGAACTGCTAATTGCAAGTAGCAGTAGTTGCTTCTTATAACTAATTACATTTTTTTTCCACAGTTTCCAAAGCTCAAAGGCTTTTTTCAGAACATCAATTCCTTAATGGTGAGAAGCCTTTTTCTAATATCTACCTTGAATTTATTCATAGTGTATTTATACTGTTTATTCTTTTGCAAAAATCATCCTTAAACTTTGACACCTCTTTACTTTCCCTGGTGTTTATTGACTTGAACTGATAGAAAACAATAAACCCCCATCTCCTCTTTCCAGACTAAACAGACTAAACATTCTTAGTATTCTAAATCAGACTCTACAATTACCTGCTTGTATTTGTAGGGGTTTTTTGCAGATGTTCTTTTCTAAACTGATTTTTCTTGAATGACAGATCAGACTGAATATCAACAAATAGGAATTCCAGAGGCTCTTGCTGCACACATGTATTTGTTTAAATTAAAGGATGAAAACTGCCATCTTCAGTGGTAATATTGCAGGATTAAAATAAACCAATATTCAAATGTTTTGAGACATAAGGATCAGAGTCAGAAGGTAGGAAGGAAGTTAGAAGATGGTTTCTGCTAATTTGCTTAAATCGCAGTCATGTCTGTTCACTTGTTTTTAGTAAGACACATTTGGCAAAACTTTTGATGCATAATTGAGTTTCTTGATTACATGGTTTTGCGCTAAAATCATGCAACTTTTTCTACATTTAATTTTCTAACTCAATTAAAAAATTGATGTTTGTTAAAAAAGCAAGGTCCTAAATGCATATATTACATTGCATCTGAAACACAATTTTAAAACAGACAACCCATCTTTGACAGCTGGAAATGGAGGTTATCTAAAGACATTTCTCTTGAGTAGAAGCTTTTCTAGTTTGGAAGAGTGGGAAACGTCATCCTTTTCATAGAAAAAAAAAATCAGTAAATGCAAATTTTAAAATCAGAACCAGATAATTTTCACAATATGTTCCACCCTTGTCAGTGAAATCACTAGTTTTAATCTCTTTCTCTCTCTAAAAANCAAATTTTATTCCTAGCCCTATTTGGCTGTTACCAAAATTTGAACATATGGGCTGTCATATCAACAGATTCCATTCTCCAGAAATAAATATGTACAGCTGTGTACTTACTAACTTTGACTTTCTCTTTTTAAGAGGCAGGAGCCATACAAGTCCTGAAAGTTCTGGGGAATGTCTTGTACAACTAAAGACAGTTATAGGCCCTTAAAGCACTTAGAAGAAGTATTCATTACTTCTTATCTTTTTAGAAGCTGAGTGTGTCAAATACACCTGCCAGAGATCCCACAATGATGAAATCAATAAAGATCATGAAAAGTCTTCCTGTATTTTCATTTTACGTCTGGACTAACTAAGACCCTCAGGCAGATAAATACTAAGATAGTACAGGTCATTTACCATAACTGAAACTGTTGACCCTTAAAAGCTAAAGGAAAACCAGGGAATTTTCAAAGTCTTGTTGCTACTTACCAAAACTGTGGTACCAAGAGAAAACACAGTGAATCGACGAACTGTCTCTTCAATACAGACAGTTTTATATTGTAGATAAATAGTGTATATTCTCCATGGTGTACATGTATACTTATGTGTTTGTAATTAATGTTTTCAGTAAGTTAGAGCAAGAAGAAGAATTAACAACAACAATTCAAATAAATTTTAAACATCACAGTCAACTTAGAGTTAAAAAGAAAGGGAGTATGTAGAAGATCCCTATTTGTAATACCATCAGGAAATGAGATATCACATTAGTATCAGCAATGAAATGAAATGCTGCTAAAATAATGAAGAGATTCAACATGTTGAGACAGACATCGGGAGAAGCTTAAACTATGTGGAAGAAAAACTTACTGAAACAAGATAATGTTAAAACATCTAAGCTAACTCAGCTACCTCCTACTGAGTCGTAAAGGACTGACCCAAATTCAAGTTCAGTTTCTGCCTTTCCAAGAGAGACCAATGCAATCTTATAAGCCTTCCCTTGATTGTGCTGCTTCTTTTCTTCTGCTCCCTGGAGGCAAGAACAGCAGCCAGGTGAGCTGCCTGGGTACCCCTGACTGCTCTCACACCAACTCCTCCCTGCTTCCTGGGAAAAGAGAGCAAGCT
The DNA here is from genome assembly GCA_013399365.1 of Pampusana beccarii. Classification (NCBI taxonomy): domain Eukaryota; kingdom Metazoa; phylum Chordata; class Aves; order Columbiformes; family Columbidae; genus Pampusana; species Pampusana beccarii. Next base: position 9,534 of record VWYH01010680.1, read on the forward strand.
AGATGGAGTGTTGCATGGGTCTGTATCTCATTTATACACAGCCAGTAGGCCCACCCTGAACCATATGCAGAAACTAGATGCAAGAAAAGCTACAAAAAATGCTGTGTTAGAACAGACAGTACAAAAATCCTATGGAAGGAAAATGAAAACTTGCAGATCTAGAAACAGCAAAAATACATTCATCTAGAAAGTCTGAGGACCAACTTGTCAGCAGTTATGACATCTCGTGATACCAGGGAATATAATTTCATTATTTGAATGCAAATCTAATTATGTATCTCTTTTTTCAACTTCAAATGTAACCAGGTATATTCTTAAGGTAATAACTATGGAATCTGGTAAAATTCCACATCAAATTTTTGAGCTTTGTGTGGCATCCTAAAAGAAAATGCGGCTGTAATAACCTCTTATAGTAATAGATAGATAAAACATTTGTATCTACAACTTAAAGATAAAAGCCATACAAATAACACAATTTTATTCAAATTAGTGTAGAGAAAAGATCACTAAGTATACACATGCTCTCTCTCTGAACTCCAACATTTATGGCCAGGCTAAATATAAACATTTACTCAGTTACTAGTATTTGTTTATGCGAAAATTCTTAGATAATTACTACTTTTGCTGTCTTCCACATAAGTAAGATAGATTTTTATGACCAATCTCTGCATCATATATGGGCAATGGTACAGGAGAGGAATGTTTAAAGGAAAAATTTGTCTGGAATTTTAAAATATTTTTTTATGAACAGTCTTGTCAGCAAATGTATCTTTACTGTCAGCAGGATGTAAGATTATCACATAAATGTCATCTTGAGGCAAGTAATCCAGAGAAAGGTAGAAATGGATTTGACAGTGAATAACAAAAGCTTGCACACAAAACTGACTGACTTTGAAATTGTTTAATAGTGCATAGAATTTCATGCCCAACAAATCCATAAATGTTCATGATCTGGGAGTTTTAAGCCACAGATTCATCTCTATTTCATCCAGGGGAATTCACTTTATTTTCATTATGGCTTAGAATCAGGATTTATTAGAGAAAGTACAATGCAAGAAGAAGAAGTGCAAACCTATGGAGTGTCTGAAACCTGACCGCAAAAATACTTGAGATCTTCTCTCAGGAGGACATAATTATTTGGAGAAAGGCCTATACAGAGCTCAGAAATGAAATAATCACAACCCAGGTGGAGACTGGTAGTGTAGATCTCTGAGTAAGCAGTAACAGGCTGCTGAAGTCTTTTAGTGCTTACCTCAGCATACCAGCCCATGTATCAGCTTAACATTTTTTGACCCTAAATAACACACTGTTTTGACTTCTGGATATTAATAGTAATGAGTAAAAAGAAAGAAAATCCGTACCAGCTGTCCAGTTCCTGCCATACACAGCTCACAGGGAGAATATGCAAATTTAATGTGGCTTGTGGGGAAGGAAGACGCAATTTGGCTTTTAGATTTGGATGATAATACTCTCTTCAACCAAATACCAAAAGCTTTAGAGTATAATGTGTGTTTTTTCCATGTTTGCCCAATCTGTTACTGGAAGGAAACTCCAGTTCTGTGACAAAAGAGACATATGGCCATCTGTACAATCAGGAAAATAGAATGTTTTTCTCAGACAGAAAGGATATTAAATTAAAACAGGCAGTTTAACAGAGGCTTAACAGGGAAAATATTTGAGAACGTACATGTTATCACAGCTAATGATCTCTTAAGGTTTCTCATATGGCAAGATGGCCTTTGGAGAGCAAATGATTAATGTTTGAATTACAAACCCCCGCCTAAGAAGAGTATAAATACACCAGTTCTTGTTCTTTCATCTACTGGATTATATGTGTGGCAGTTGCACTTCCCACCGCTGAGAGCACATCCCCCCTCTGAGAACTGGTGTGGCAGTTGCACATCCCCCTCTGAAAAGTGAGGCCTTCAATGAGGTGGTTAATGGCTCTTTTTGTGGAGACCCAGAGTCGTTTGACAGGGTCATTAGCAGAGGACGGGCCCAGAAAAGCCGAGAAGCTTCTGGAATGCCCACAGCCAGATCTAATCAGACTATAAATGGGGTTCTCCCTTTGTGTGGTCTCCCTTTGTGTGGTCCTCTCGGAGCATCTGGTCTGCTGAAAACTGGAGCCCTCCCCTTAGACTGGAACACTGTCTAAGGAAACTTCCCAGGATTGGGAGCGCCTCACCTCCTTGTTTGGGTGAGTGGTAATTTATAGTAAGTCCTTGCCGCAATAGGAGAGTGTTTTGTTTCTTGTGGGCAAAATGGGGCACAAGGCTCTGGTTTTGTTTCTTGTGAGTGCGTGTATGCACACTGTGGATCCTCATTATTCTTACTTTGCTGCACCCCGATAATCTTCTCAACTGATACACGAACCTGAATTTTATGTTATCGGAGTGCTAACTAATTGTATAAACCATGTTTCTAGTCTGTTTATTGGCTGTACTTTTCCAGCCAGAATAAAAGTTGTTCTGGACATGTTGTCTGCCTAAGCTGACTTTGGGATCCCTCTGTGACAATATGTTTTGTTAAATAACTTGGCATTATTTATGAAACCACTGAGGAACTTATTAATTTGAGTTGGTTAAGACTAAAGCATAAAAATTCCCTAAAGTCTGCCTGTACCTCATCCTACCAGTTCTTAACTTTTCGTCTTACTTTTTGGAAACTAGCCCTGCAGGACTTATGTATGCAAAACCAGACAACTGTTAAATGTTACATGGCATAACAAATGCAAATTTAGATAGACTTTCTAGGGAGGTTAAAATTTTAGTCAAATATGCATGCAACAGCTTCAAAGCATATGCATATAAAACATAAAGCTTCTGAGCTATAGCAGCTGCTTTAAGAAGGAAACAAAACAGGAGAACATGGCATTTTATTGTTAGAAGGACTGCAGATGATTTTATAAAAATTAAATATATATGAACAGTATTAAGAAACAGTCTTCCTATCTGTGCTTAAAATTTCTTATATTTAGACAGTAGATAAGCCAGTGTGGTAAAGTTCTCAACATACTTTTTCTTTCATTTTCCCACTTACAATATGAGTATTTTTTTTTTTTATGAAATGTCTCTCTGTACACACATAAATTCAACCTATTAATCCTCATATCTAATTTATCATAGTCTAACCCATTGCTGAATGCTAGAATTTGACCATTTTTCAAGACATTTATGTCACAATATAAAGGTTGTATTTTCTGTGAGCAAAAGGGAAATTGTTCCTGTCCTAGAGGCTGTACCATCTGGATGAACAAATCATAGACCTTACATCGACTGGGCCCAAAACTTATCTGTATAAATACCAAGGGAGTAACATCAGTAGAAACATGAAATAGGCACTTATTAATGTTATCAACCAGTCAAGAATAACGTAGAGATTTTTAATTCCCAGAAGAAAGTCAATCTTGATCTAGCAGTCAGCCATTTTGACGAAAGTTCTATATAAATCAACATACACAAAAGTTCCTGAAGGTCATCAACAGCAACCTTTTTTCCATATTAGAAGGTGTTAAATGATCCTTCAGGTTTTAACTGCACAGATGCCTTATATGTGGACACGTTTTCCCACATCATCAATCACATAGAGTCCTATGACAAAAGCCATTTCATAAAAAAACATATCCAGAGAATGGAGATAACATTATCGCATGTACCTGAATATAGAAATGGTGACATGGGTTTTGGTAACATTTTTACAAATATTATATAAATTTCCAAATGAAAGTATGGGTAAGATGGCGATACTTGCTATTTTCAGCTATGTCTTTGAGCACTTAGTGAAACAGACTCAATTATTACTGTTGAATTGTTGATTTCTGTTTATCAAAAAGGTAAGATAAAGAAACCTTTTCTGCAGATGCTCTTACAAAACAATTATATACATTCTTCAAAATGTGAGGTTCTCTTGGGTGAAAATAATAGTACAGTTAGGTTTATGATGTTTTGAAAAGGTCTGAATCAACAGCACTCAACCACACTGATAAAACATGCTGTTATATGATTGCAGAGTGTTCCTGTGTGAAATGGCTTGAGCAGGTTGCTGGTAAACACTGGTTAACACTGGCTAACTGTGACCATGATGTCAAAACCAGTGTGCATTATCTTATTTCTTGTAATGATAATGAGTCAGATATTAACCTGAATCTTTACTTTTAATCAACAAAAATCAACCTGAATGCACGTAATGAGTGGTTGAAACAAGCTGCACGTTCCTAATGATAAACAGATCACCCATAGCAGCAGGTGTCCTCTCTCCCTGGGATGGATGTCTGAGTGGCCACAGTGTTTCCAATACCAGCTGTCTAACTCCTTGTTGCACTGTATAAAGGATATTGTAAGGGCTTTTGTTGATATTTTCCAGGAAAAGTAATGCTGCTAGCAAATCCAGATTAATCATTCCAAACTGTGGCACCAGGAAATGTGTGTCCTTGCCTATCTGACAGTTCAGTAAGTTGCACATAATTTTTATATGAGCACTCAGATGGGAAAAGCTTGGTCACTCAGCTCTTCAGGAACAGAAAACATAAAAACTCCTTTTAATCTCTGAACTTTTCATCAAATACAGGTTATTTGAAGGTTGCTTATAGGTACATTCATTATTGATACCATAATGTGTGAAGGTCATCTTCTGTTCACTGTTCTATCCTCCACAGGGGCTTTGGATCAGGAGTTTTAGCTTGCAAAGATAATATATCTTTAAATAAAAACCAGTATAAACCTACAGATCATAATTGTCTTTGGTAATGGTTTTGTTGTGCTTTGATAACAAGTTTAAGCTGGCTGCTGTGCTTTTTCTGCAAAGCAATAGTTGCACTTCTTGAATTCTTGAGCACTTGCAGCACTAGCAGTTGATACACTCTCTTTTATCTTTTCATTGAGGCTCTGACATTACTTGTCAGTACTATTCCTTCAAAATGCTTTTGATGTTAGCCTCAACAACAGGAACCTAAAAACTGTAATAAAAATGGCTAGGAGGAGAGGTTGGTAAGAGTAAGAGAGAGAGAGAGTACAATCTACTCACTGTAATGATATTCTGACTCCAGCTCTGAAAACAAACGAATCCACTAATCAAAAAGTCAAAACTACACCTCAGTGAAGTTGTCACCAAAATAATTTACATTTGCAGCAGTTTTTAGTTTCTCAGTTTTGCATATTCATACAGCAAAGCTAATATTATGTGGTGAACACAAAGAAAAAAAAAAAACTCGGAGTCTTTGAAGTAGAGCTGTTGAAAAATGTAAAAACCTGCAAATTCAGAGTGCATGCACACAATGCGAAAGAAACCTGATGCTGGAAGATCCTAGTTTTACAAATCTTTGGTTGCAACCATTCTTTGACTGTTAACTGGAAAATGAGCTGCATGTCCCAACAGTATCTTTAATGTCAAGGCAGCCTACCAAACTATCTCAAGTGCCGGGTTGATTTTAAATGAGAGAATATTTTGAATTAATCTTGTGACAGCTCTCCCCATTCCTTGGCATATCATATCATCCTCTGCTCTGAAAACTGAAATGTGCTACCTTAGTATTTTTCATTTTAATTGCCACTCTCTTAATAAGTTAATCTCAAACAGGTCTCACCATATCGAGCTATGGACAAGAATATAACATAGCAAAGATGGAATAGAACCTCTTGCCTCGTGCACCACCATAGCTACCAGAGGTCAATGCCATTCTTGAATAGAAAGAATCTAAAATGTGATCATAGTTCACTCTTATTAAAAAGATCTAACAGTCTTTTAACTCTTATAATGCTCTGACTCTGTGAATATATGCAGTGAAAAGCCTTCTTTAGGTATTAGACATAATCAGAACAGCTCAGCTGGACCGTAGGTCCAATACTGGCAGTAATTCAAAACAAGCAAAGTGGATCCTTTTTTTGCTGGTTTGTTTTTCTCATAGGGTTTTTCTGTTTGATGTTTGTTTGTTTATTTGCCTAAGGGCAATTAGCTGTGCTTTGAAGAAAGTAGTCACTGATTTCTACCCTCAGTTCTGTGGCAGTGAATTCTGAGTCCTTCTGACTGGATTGTACTACATTCAGCAAAATTCTCAGTGGACTCATTGATAAGATATCTGTTAATCTCTCAGCAGATGTCTTGTGAAAATTGACAGGTGATCTTCAAGACAATTTTGCAGCTTCTTTCTTCATTCATGTTGATAGACATGTAATTAGGCCTTCATTCTTACTTTTCTGCAGCAGTTTTCTGTTATTTTTTGCTTCTATGTTTTTTTTCTCCTTATCTTATGTTTACTTTCGGTTGAAGGTTTTTCATGCCTGATGTTCATGATTAGGTTTCATTATTGTTCACATTGTTTCATTCTAAATGCATAACCAAAAAAAAAAAAAAAAAAGCATGGGACTGTTCAGACTACAAATATTTGAACAGTAAATACGTGATACGAAAATAGGCCATCACATGTGCCTAAAGTTTATGTTAAAATATTCATACATCTATAGGTTCGTGAACACTAAAGCTTGTTTTTCACAATTTAAAATAAAGTGAATCAGTTTGTTCAACTGCAGTGCATCACATTCAGTCAACTCCCAGTCCAAAATGAAGCAGTTGCCTTTTTTTTCTGGTTTACTTTGAATTACGAAAATCCTCATATATTTTTTTGTTTTCTACCACTGAGAGTCAGTATGCAGTGGCAGTGGAATCATTTACAGCAAAGCAAATGTGTTGACTGAAATGAGGTTACTTCTAAGACCTTTTTTCTCTGACTAACTGCAGACAAGAAATATTGAAAACCTTATGTTCCACTACAAGCTATAATGAAGTCTGAGTCAGAAATTCTTCTGTCTCTTAAGAGGTAGAGGGTTTATTTTTAAGACATTGAAAACTTAGTAGAGCTGTCTATGGACATAACTCTCCAAAGGCCCATCTGTGCTGGTTTAATCAAAATTAAGTTAGTTTTTCTTCATGCATTTAGAATATTTTCTCATTCATAACTACCATAGGCTTTTGTTTAGATTTACTGTGAGAATAATGAGATAATGCTGCTTCTTCCCTGCAACAGAGTTAATGTTTTCTTCCAGTAGCTTTCTAGTGTTCGGGATTTGGAACGAAAAGAACTCACTGATATCTTGGATGTTGTCAGGAAAACCCAAGGCCTTTTGCTGCTGGCCAGCTACAGGTGCAAATGAACTGTTTGGGACCAAGGTCCTCCCTTTCCCAGGACTGGTTGTTTGGTGTGGACTGAGTTAGTGAGAAATTGCATTGAGTATCACTTATTTTATATTTTGGGTTTGGTTTATATATTATTATCATTAGTAATAGTAGTATATTATTTTAATTTTGTTGTTTTTTTAACCTGTTTTTATCTCAACCCTCAAGTTTCTCCCTTCCCTTTTGGTTCTCTCCCCTACATGGTGGGGGAGTGGGAGTCAGTGAGCAGCTACAGTGGTCTTGATTGCTAGCTGACACTACCTTTAAATCAGTGCAGTATGCACTCATACTCAATCTTAGGCTCAATCCTTAATGAAAAAAATGTCTTATAATGCCTTGAAAAGGAAGAAAACAGACAGCAATTCAGCAATGTATTATACTACTCTGTTTTCTCGGTTATGCTTTCAGGTATCTATCTAATCATTGAAAAGGAAAAAAAACTCATGTGGTGTGGAAAACACTGTTAAATTAAGATGTGACATTGAGATATTAACAGATAGGAAGAGCCCTTCACTTAAATCAGTTTTATTGTTTCCACCTTGTTAACCTTTGTCCTCAGTCACTGCCCATTTTGTTACAAAGTGGGCCACAGATGTCATATTTATAGCTTTTCTAAAGTACACTTGTCAGCTTCCACTATAAATCCTGACATCCATATCATCTGGGAAACTTGATAAGAAAGTGCTGTGAGTACCCAACACGGTTTGAGAAACATAAAAGTGCATTTTACAACACTAAGGGGCCACCATGAGCGTCCTTCGCTAATTGCCAGGAAAACAAATGACCTTACATTAATGTGGCACAAAGCAAACATTGCAAGCTTCTTTGACTGGGAAAATGAATAGTATTTTAAAAGGCTAGTTATCTGTAGATAACTCTTGGAATACCTTTGGCAGCATTATTTTTAAGCAAAGCAAAAGAATGAAAATCATATAATCATTTTGGTTGGAAGAGACCCTCAGGATCATCGAGTCCAGCCATAACCTAACCTAACTCTAGCACTAAACCATGTCCCTAAGAACCTAATCCAAATGTCTTTTAAACACCTACAAGGATGATGACTCCACCACTTCCCTGGGCAGCCTGTTGCAATGCCCAGACAACCCTTTCCACGAATAATTTTTTCCTAATATTCAGTCTAAACTTCCCCTGGCACAACATGAGACCATTTTGTCTTGTCCTATCCCTTGCTACTTGGGGAAGAGGCCAACACCCTCCATGCTACAACCTCCTTACACGTAGTTATAGACAACAATAAGGTCTCCCCTCAGCCTCCTTTTCTCAAGGCTAAACAGCCCCAGTTCCCTCAACCGCTCCTCACCACCTTTGTCTCTCTCCTCTGCACTCTCTCTAGTATTTCAATGTCCTTCTTATGAAAAATAAAAGGCTGGTTCTGCCACTTTCCATAGAGAAGCATGAGAAGAAAATGTTGGGGTTTTTTTCATAGAGCTATTTATTATAAGACAAGGACTTCAGCGAAAACGGTCAACCCAGAACTAATGATTTTATATGTGAAACCAGATTTTTTTTTTCCCCATGTGCATCACTTTACAATTCTCTATGCTAAATTTCATACGCTATTTTCTTTACTCAATCAGTCTCAATCAATCTCCCATAGTCCTTTTGCAGGTCTTCACTGTCTGCCCTTATCCTTTCTATCTGGAATAAATAAGTATCAGAAACAAGCTTTGTCATCTTCCTGCTCACCCCCTTTTCCACAGCCTTTATAAATGTACCAAGCAACATAGACACTGAGCCAACACCCCACCAAACTTCACTGGTGATCTCTCTCCAGTTAAACAGTAGACTATGCTTGTTTTCTAGTTTTTCTATTTGGAGTAATTATTACGTATGACAGAGTTTTCTGTCTTACTCCACCATTGCCCAGTTTCTTTAAAAGCACTGAAGAGCCACTATAAAAAGCCATCTGAGACACAGGTATCAAGGTAAGAAAAAACTAAGGAATGAAGGTAGGAGACAAGCGCCTATCTCAGTCTACAGAAGGGGATCACCTCCCCTGGTTGCCCTAGCCTTTGAAATTCATTGTTTGGCTTTTCCATAAAATTTGCCATTGAAAAGATGATTTAACCCCAGGGCACTCAGAGGGAAGAGACAGAAGAAGTGGCAAAATGCATACAGCTGAAAAATAAGCATTTCCCATAATGTTTACTTTCTGTTAAAACTTTGACAGTGATATGTGTCTGAGAATTCTGCACTCTTGACTGTTTTTGAGCAATTTTCCTTTAGTTGTGAAGTAATTGATTTCATAGTGCAGGTTTTTAAAGTCCTCTGCAAAAGCTTCTGCCCTAATTTTTTCTCACACTCTCATTTTCAGACATCTCGCAATTCACAATGATGCTTCCTGAATTTATACTTTCTTCTGCATTGCAAGGGTTTTCCATTTTCTTCTTCAGTTTCTTTCTTAAAACTTCCTGGTTTTATGTCTCCGATTTTTCTACAAGCTATAATCATCTGATTTAGCCTCCTCAGTGCAATGTACTAAGTGATTCAGTATTCCTTATAACACAGGCAGGAATCAAGTGCATACTTTTCCAAGCATAACCACAGGACTCTTCTGAATGTATTATCCCTGTTCCTTGGAAGACTCCGCTTGCAGGTATTTAGGAAGATTTTACTGAAGACTGAACACCGCTTTCACTGTTATCTGAATAAGATATTGTTTTCTTAGAAAAGCCTAGAGTTCAGAGCTAAGTTCGTATTAATTTACTTGAGAATCAAGACCAGTCTTTGTTTTCAAGAACTTTATTGCTTTAAAGGAAATAAAATGTTTAGGCTTCCAAGAAAATCCATATATACTTTGATTGTTCTTAAGACATGTGGAGATATTTCTAAACAGCTCTGAGCTTGCATTAACCACCTATTAATAATTGGACAAAAGAAATACAACAACAGTATACATCACAACTACTATGATACTGAAAATTCTGCACATGTCAGATATAACGGCACCAGTCAATGCCATCAGATGGGAGAGAATCAGGTGGTTTATTTTGTTTTGTCTTTTTTCCCTCTGAAATGTACATGCTATGCTGTTACTTATTTTCATCAAGCTACACAACTGCAAACCTGTCCATTTTGTCATTGAAATGAATTACTTTTAGCTTTCAGTAAAAGGTTTTTCTTTCCTAAGGCAACCTCACACTCTTATAAAGCAGTGTAATTGCAACACAGGTAATATGTGGATAGAGTTGTTAATAATCCAACATTGAAAGATCACGGTAGTAAGAGCTATCCCCATAGTTCAGATGAATGAGTTCAGGAGAAATGAAAGCCTTCAAGTTCACCTTCAGAATTCCTATATTTGGGTGCAGTATAGCCCTTCACAACAGCAACCAGGGTCACTGCACTGAGAATAAACTGCTGTTCCTCTGTGTGAAAATAAGGCTGATGAATCCCCATTAAATACAGACACCTAACTGAAATGCAGAAGTCTTTGACATCAAGAAAGCTTGACCTATTTAAGATTTTATAGCCAACTGATATGACCTTCAAATGGATAGGGATCTGAGATGAATATTAATTTAATAATGAAGTAGTGAATTAATATGGTAGACAGTGTTTTTTCTTTCTCAGAGCAGCCAGGATTCATCTTTACGTTCTGCATGGTATTATATGAATTTTGGGATGGACTTGCCATGGGGTTATTAAATATACTGCCCTCCTGCTATTTCAGTCTTCAGGTGAATTTTTTCCCAGATATTCTGTGAAAAAAATCAAAGACATTAATATCAAATTTTGCTAGTTTTAAATAAAAGTGGAAATTATTGAGAAAATAGTGGTTTTGACACTTTTTCTGTTATATTAAAATACTCAAGGATAAAAATATTCTGGGTTAAAAACGACTAGGTATATGCTTGTTTTCCAACTTTATGTTGTGCTTGGCACTAATAAACATTAATGTGGAGCTTTCTGTTCATCTCTCTACTCAGGTGCCCATAACTCTTTTCCCTTGTTTAGCACTGAAATTTGAGTTGTAATGTCAGTCTCAACCAGACTAGCTCTCAGCAAATCTAGTATGCTGTAAGTCCCAACATGTAATGGCAAAAAGGTGCCTTCAACACATTGCTGCTTTGAAAGTATGAAAGTTGGTGTTCCAAGGTTAGTTTCAGTCCTTATTGTCCCATTCAGCTGTAACTGGACATGATTTATTAGCAATTTTCTTCCCTGATTTGCTGTCCATCAGGAATACATTTGCAGTTTAATGAAAAGTTTATTCTTAGCTGATATGTATAAAGTCTAAAATCAGAAGACAAGAAATTCAAAGAGAATGTGAAAGCTGAGCAAAGGAACTTGAATTGTGCATAATTTTCCTGGCACATGAAGCTACGCAGAATGAGAACTTTTTTTGCAGGAAGAGCTTTTCCTCCAAGAGATCTGCTCTCATGCAAACAAATTATTTGGCTTGCTTTGACATAAGACAGTTTTAACAGATTATACTTCCTTCCAGAAGCTTTTCTTAAAAAAAAAGAAAAAAGTAATATATAAATTGTGCTGCTTATCTTCCTTCTCCTCTGTATCTCTGTATGGGAATCCAAGCTGTGATTAAAATTGGTTTGTAATTGATTTTTATATAGGCACGGATGTCAACAGAAAACACTGAGAATATAAGCTTTCATTTTGTATATGCAAGAATAATAATATAAGAAATACTGAAGAACATACAATTTCATATTGGAAAAAAAAATCAATGTGAACCAAGAGATATTATGATACATTAGTAAGACGAAGTAATTACATTTTAGAATTAAGCTAATTAATAGTCAGAATCTATTCTTTTTGACCATCATATTACATATATGTCTTCTAATAGCTACAGAGACTTAAATTCTTGATTATTATTGAAGTGTTTTATACCTTTTATCTGAGAACAAGAAAAAGCGCCAACTATTTTGCCTGCTTTTTAACCACCACATTCAAAAAAAGGGAAGAACAGATGTTTTAAGTTTTAAAACTATCACTGCAAAAATCATAAGTCTTCAGTCACAGGTGTGTAAGGACAATCCTGTTGCAGGCTGTTACAAACCTGAAGAGAAAGGGGGCATTTTGGGATAGTTTTTTAGGGGCAGCACAGAAGCATGTCATTGGCAGGAGCTACCTTACAACAGCCAACGACTGAGTGACCTAATTTCTGCTTTCTCTTCTGCCTCCACTGTGGTCAAACAAATATCATTTTCAGGCCTCCTTCACCTTGACACTGTACAAAGGTCTCTAGAAAATACCTTGGGAAAAAGCTTTTAAGCTACAGCATGCTCTCATCTAAGCAACACAACAGAGCGAACACGCCAGTGGGGACTGGCCAAGATTTACACCCATGTCTAGTGATAGCCAGGGTTTCCTTCTGATGGCATGAGAACATTGACTTTACCAGTTCAGCATGTAAACTTAAATAAGATTACTCTTTTCTTTTGAAAATGTAATTGCTGCATTGGTAATCATCATCACCATGTGAGGAGCGTGAGTAGGCTGTTGTTCCCAATTACTTTCTGAAATGAGTATACAGTTAACCAGTGGTGTAAAATGAGTAATACTCATGTGACCAATATTCATTTTAAGGCATCTGATTAAATTTTCTGTGGATCATAGAGAAATGAATGAAAGTAATCTTAAATAGTTATCACAGTTATAAACATTATGCACTATTTTCTAGTCTCTCATACGTATGAAAATCCAGATTTCTAACAAAAAGTCAAGTGTGTGACAAAATGGATGTTTCCTACTAAAAAAATATTTGGAATGCTTGAAATTGGCAGATGAAGTAATAAGAGTTTAAAAATATTCCCGTGTTTCTGATAAATTTGGTGGAAACCCCTTGTTCTCACAAAAAGTTGTTAAATAGAAAAGGGAAAATTCAGAAACATTTCAAGGACTCAAAGACTACGGTCTGCTTACCTCTAATTTTTTACTCATTCATATGAGAAGTTTTTGTTATCAGAACCTTCAAATTAGGCACATATTTGAGTGCAGTAAAAGGCATTATTATAGTACAAGACAAAAAGAACACAAAATATAATCACCAATTTAATTCTAAGTATCTAGTAAATATTCAGGTTATGTTAAAAATAGGATGCGTTTAAAAACTGCTGGCTACTTAAGGTTACCTTTTAAAATGACTGCTAAGTGACTGGGTTGGCTTCTAATTAGCTAGAAAAACTTTCCATGATCCCTAATCAACTTGCAGAATAAGTTAATATGCACTACTATGGCAGCACATGTGTTTGTATGATACAAACGGTCCATCATCTATTCTGCATTATCTGATGAAATGCAGCTTTGATGGGAACCTTAAAAAGTGAACTGTGTAACACATTTTAAAATAACTACAAATCATAAATATCAAAATTCATTTCAGAGAACTGCAAGCAAAAAAAAATGCATATAGTATATTTCCACTTCGTCCAAAGGATTTACCATAATCCAGGATATACCCAGAAATGTTTCAAATTCTGAAACCAGATCTCATTTACATTTAGCGGAACTGCCAGCAAAATATACATATAACTATTTTAATTCATTTTTTCCTGTTTAATTTATTTCAAAACATTTGCGTAGTACCACAAACTTACAGGGAACATCAGAAACATACAGATAAAACACGTTTCCCTCCCAGTCTCAATTACACTATATGGTTAGTGACCTAATATTTTACTGTTTGCCACTGCTTGCAGTCAGTGCACTCACTTTTCTGTAACTGGAAGCAGCCTGCAAATTGGTGTGCAGAGTTTCAGAACTCCTGCAGGCCAAGCAGAGAACTGCCCACATGAACAGAAGAGGTGACTCCCAGGGAATATGTCCCCAGGATCCTGTCCATCTGCTCCTTAATACCATAATTTGTGGTGGAAAGAAGGTCAAGTGATCCACTCAATAGTCAGGGCATGGAACTATCTCTCTTCTGAGAAGAGTCACCAAGGCATAATTTTTTAATTTTTTTTTTCTCTCGGAAAGAGGATCTGGCACATACTGAAGCTCCTGTTCTAAGCCAAAGTTCTGTGTTCATGATATACATCTTGTTAATGCCATTTGTTGGTTTTCTTGAAGTGAAATTACTCAACAGTTAAAAAAGGGGAACAAAAAGCTAGCCTGTCATTGCAAAATCTTTTTGATCATTTAAAAGCATATGTCAAGATATGTCATTAGGTTGCACATTCATGGTTCTCCAAAATGCAAGCATTTTAGGAAAAAAAAAAAAGAAAACAAGATAAAACATTACAAAATTTTCTGAAGATATCCTTCTAGGAAAGGACATAGCTGATTTTTAGCATCTTTGGTTCAACAGAGTAGGCCTGAATGGTTAGCAGAGTTCAAACAGAAACAAAATCTCAGCTAAAACCTGGAGTGAGCTTCATAAACCTGACCTGTATGTCACATTGAACATTTTCATGTTTATTTTTAATATTTATTAATATCTACGTGTTTCATTCATGTCACGGAGGCACCCCAAAAATAAGTTTAGGCGGACAACAAGGTCCAAAACAAACTTTATTCCGGCCGGAAAAGTACCGCTGATAAACCGATTGGAAAACGGGGTTTATACAATTAGTTAGCACTCCAATAACATAACATACAGGTTCGGATATTAGGTTAGGAGATTATTTGGGGTGCAGTGAAATAAGAATAATGGAGATCCACAGCNTACCTTAGACAGCTTCTCCGTCAAAGGGGAGTGACTCCGGTAGCATGGCAGCCCCGCAGCTCCGAGAAGACCACACAAAGGGGTCTTCGGCGGGAACCCTATTTATAGTCTGCTCAGATCTGGCTGTGGGCATTCGAGAAGCTTCTCAGCTTCTCTGGGCTGTGGGCAGGCTTGGCCCCTCCTCTGCTGACGACCTTGCCCACCGGCTCTGGGACTCCACAAAGAGAGCCATTAACTGCCCATAGAAGGCCCAGTTCTGAGAGGGGGATGTGCAACTGCCACACTGGATCTCAGGGTGTGGCGGGGGGGAAAGTGCAGCTGCCACAATTCAGCTCGCTACTCAGTACTTCTAGAAACTTTGCAGATAACCAGCCAAGGGTAATGATGAAAAAAGTGGACAGTGTTATTCGATTACCTTTTCAACAAAGACAGACTGAATGAATCTTACAAATAAAAGGAAGAACCGTTGTGAAGTCAGTTGTAATGTAATAGGCAATAATTACTAAGGACTGGAGCCCCATTTGAATCCCAAGTTAATAATAAAATTAAATTATTTTTAATGGTGCAAATAATTAACCATACAGCCAAAAGAAAACATGGGTTCTGTAACTGTCTATGCCTGAAGACTGGATCCCTTTCTGAAATATAAACTTCAGACAGAGTCACTTCTTAGCCAATGTATTGTATTGATTAGAAGAGAACATGGGTCAAATTTAAAGACTGCTGTAACAGAAAGGCTTTGATTAGATATCTCTAAATGCAAACTTCATAAGTTGAATAAATTAGTATATCAAGACCAATCAAACTGTTTTTATAAAACTGAGGTTAATAGAAATGCCTGGAGAACTGATTTGTTAAAATAACAGCCCTTTAGAATTGGATGAGCCCAGACACTACTGAATCCATGATGTAGACATTTTCAATAGAAGCTGGATTTAAATGTCTGTTTTGACAGTCTCTTGCTCTCTGGCCTTCAGTTACAAAGTCATTCAGAACGTAATATGCATTCTTGAAAATGGAAAATCATCATTCGTCTATACAGGGTTATACTGGGAAATAGATGCAGAATGCCACGCATTTCTCATTCAAAGCGCTGAAGATCCAAAATAAACAGTTTATCAATAGCAGAACATGTTGTCAGATATAGCCTTTTAAAAAAGTGCTATTGAAGAGATTCAACTACTACTTCTCTACAGTATGTTTCTTATGGAATTTTGGAGTCTATGGAATCTGGAAATGGTCCCAAAATTATTTGATTCCTACATGACTTAGAGGAAAATGGGTTTTAACTAGAATCTCAGTAGTGCAGTAAAAAAGACCTGATGTTGGAAAGTCAAAGCATCAAAGCAAGCTATCAGAGAATAAAAAACTCATTAACAATTAATAATAAATGAAAACATTAAAATGCTTTTATAAGATCCAACCATAGAGAAGGAGATTGTGAAACTCTTTTTTTTTTTTTTTTAGGAGAGATTATTTAATAGATGGACAAATATGTCAAGAAAGCTACAGCTTTTTCAAGTACTGTTCCTTTCACCCAAGTATTTTTTTTCCATTTTTTTAAAGAATAATGCATGTATAAAATAGAGCAGCACACTACTTTTCTTTGCATGCCATGTATGTTTATGTGTTTTGCATAGTGACATCTGCAAGCCAATGTGCTTTGCAGAATAATTTAAATTGTTGCTTTTAAAGCGGAAGTTTGTGTAAACTTACGTTAATGTCAGGTTAATATAGTGATTGTATTAACAAGGGCAGAATTGCTTAAACGGTAAGGAAGTTAATGTAAAATTTATTTGCATGATATATATTTATAAGGCACATACAGATGCATATTATGAGCTATATTTCTTTAATAAGAAATGAGCTTTTTGCTTCAGCATAAATACATTTATCAGACTTTCTTTGTTGAAGGACATTTATGTTAAGGCTCTTTTGGCTGCTGCATAAAATATTTAGAGATATTTTTATCTTTAATTCTTTTAGAATACTTGAAATTCCTTTTTTTTCTGGCTAGAAATATAGACCTAGCCAAAATAAGAGCTACTGCTGGAAGAGTAATCACTGCGATGGCAAATCATAACCAGTTTTCCTGTGTCACAACTTAGATCAGCACCTTTTATCTTCAACATCTTGTATCTTCATAATTTTCTTTGGGGTCCCTGTAAGCTGTTATTAAGTGAAAATATGGCAAGTCATCCTTTACTCTTATTCTGGATCTAAGAGTCAGACATAATCTCAAAAACATTCTTTAGTCTACTGCAGTCCCATTGCAAAAGCAAGTTAAAAGTATGCAAGACAAGTTCCCAAACTTTCAAATTCTCTGTGAACAAAGTCCAAACTCAGAATCTTCTAGCATTGGTTCCAACTCTACAATAAACAATTGACTTACTCATACAGCATGTGCTTGACATTTCCTGCAGTGCTAATTTTTGGTATCCAAAATTTCAAAGCAAAGGGTAGAGGTACTGTATCTCATTTATGTCTGTATGTAATTTTGCTCTCTCAGAGGTTTTTTCATACACCCCTGACTGGGCTAGCCTTAAAGAAAAGCGACCGCTTTGTTTTATGTGTTTTCCCCAAGCTGTGTTTTACAACTTGTGTTGTCATCAACCGCTATACCAAGCCCATTATTGCACTTGACTTTCCTTATTTTCTCCTGACAATACCCTCAAGGTTGCTAAATGGTCCTGCTTTCATGTAGAAGGCAATGTATTTATTTGGATCCTATATGTAAGTTTATGAAACCATGACATTCTGCCACTGTGATTGGAATAACAAGCAAAGGCTACTACATGATTTAATCTTTAGGGCATGATTGTATGTATCTGTCCTCTTGTCATTAACTTCTTGAGGTCTGAAAATATATATTACTAATAATAACAAGATGCAGTTCAACTGTTTACTGACATCCAAGATAAAAAATAATAATATTTATACTTGGCCCATATTTTTAATTAGCCTAAAATGATGTACATGTTTCTGGAAACAAATACAGTAGACAAACATTGCTTACAGATAGCGTGAGGACAGAGAATTAAAAGCACCAAAAAAAATTATTATTTTTCTGTCTTACTTTTGTGCTGTACATTTCTGTTTAAGCTTGATCCAGGTGTGACCATTATCTTGGTCATGTTTATTCAAGGAATCACAAGGTGAGCTTCAGGGACTGTAAGGACTGGACTGCTTGCAGTTGTCTTTGAAACACTTTTCATTTAACTGCAATTCTCAGTTCTAGCTTACACACAAAAATAACTAAATTGATAAGGCACATAAGGAGAAGCTGAAGTAAATGGCAAAGAGAGGACCACTATTTCAAAGCTGTGAGAAAATAGATTCCAGTCAGTCTAACTCCCCACACAGCTTCTGCCAGAGCTGCTACATTACCCACAGCCAGGCTCTCTGACTGCTTTTGCTACTTGAGATGCAGACAGTCACGCTTTGGCGCATCTCTGTACTTCATTTCTTCCACAGCACAAATGTCCATTTCATACCAATGTCAGTCCTTTCAATGGTCTTCTAAAAAGCAGCTATGAAATACATGTATTGTAAGCTCTTTCGAACAGGAAATAGCTCTGCTTAAATCGGTTTCTGGAGTCCATGGACAAGAAATCACTAACTTCTCTTGCATTGCAATAGAAATGACAAGTGCTCCTAATAAATGGAAGCACATTTATTTTATGGATGCCAAACCTGCATCTGCATGCCCCAAACAGATGGATTCACAAATCAATTGGCTGCGATTTTGGAGGAACGCTGGAAACTTATCTATGGAGAGCTGATATAGAGCCCAAACTTGTCACGGGAGTGCCCCAAGGAGCTGCTCCATATCAGCCCTCACTTTGCCTGCTGCAACCAGTGGGCCAGAGGAAAGGAGGAAACAGGCTGGGAATGAGCATGGGTGCTTACCCCCTTTTGCTGCTACCGTGTACCATATGCTTTAGGGTATTCTGTAACCAAGAAAGTGGTTCTGATTACTGACTCAGTGCCAAATGTATGTTTACCACAGGTTCATCTCTGGGTATAACTGAATTAGGAACTACTTTTTTATTTGTGGTGTCATTTTATTATGTGCAGTAATTTGGTTTCCTATGATATGTCACCCCGGGCGTTATTTGTACATAAAAGGAGAGACATTGAGCTCATTCTATCTTATCATGTGTGTTAATTAAATAAAACCACAGCAAATACATTTATGTAATTTACCAGCACACATACATTTCCATATCTGGGTTGTTGAAGAGCAGATCATGCTAACTAGTACAGTTAAAAAATGTTCAAATATGACATTTTTTGAATGGCCTAGGAGGAAGTACAAGTAATTAATCAGATCTTTGAATCACTTCTCAAATATTTTGGGAAAGCTACTACATTATGTTTAATGTAGTGGTATATTCCTTAGGAAATTCAATTCAGTTATTGCTTCCAGATTTTTTGTCACTTCAGAGCCTACACCAGTAGTTCAGGTATTTCATATCAAAGAAGCTATTGTGGCATATTCCTTCAGCAGCCGTCTGTATCATGTGATAAGTTGATCCTGAGTTTTGCTTCTGTAACACAAGTGGCAGCACCAATAAATTTGCTGGGAAAAATTCGCTTTGGCCATAGGTTGATTCAACCAAACTAAACGGCCCTGCTTGAGGCACCCAGCAGATGCTGTCATCTGTACAACAAAATCTTTTTTCTCTACTCTAGTCCTTACTGATTGCAACTCTGAACATTTTAAATATATGTAGAATAGATATAATGCAGCTGTATAATCCATCCATGTAAGCACCAGCTGCATGTGACTATTAGTCCTTTATTCTGTTCCTCCCTTCTACTCCTGCTGGTCCACCCTTTCTCTTCACTGCACTCATAATAGGTCTATATATATATATAAAATTCAGGATAGTTAGTTATTTATTTTGCTAGTGATTTGCTGCCATTCAATAATTTACATAGCACATTGTTTTAGTTTTGCGAAGGTCTAGTTCGGCTAGAGTTTTACATCAGTGCTTGTGGCTTCCCTTTGCAACTACACCGGCTTTGTCCTGACCCAGCTGCTGGCATTTTAAACATTAAATGAATAGCATGCCCAATCTTAAATGGCCATGGTTGTCGAAGAGCGGCCACCACTGTTGGAAGTAAATGGTGGGTTTGTTTGTGCTTGAAGGTTTCTTTCCCATTTTTTAATAAACTTCTCTACCTACACTGAAGGTACCTAGCTGGCTGATTTTCCAAATGTTAACTAAACTTTGCAGAGGAAAAGTGACTCTTAGTTATGTTAGGTTTCTGTATTTTTAATCAACTCTGTTGGCATTTGTTTCATAACAGAAACAAACCTGTAATTCACCTCTTGGTAACATGAGTCTCCTGCCAATACAACATAAATTCCCATTTCACTACACACAAAGCAAACATGCTCCCAAGACCTGAGGGGGCTCTGTCCTTGGTTCATTGCGTGCTGTGGCATATCCATTGGCTGGATAGACCAGATGCTTGCTTATTGCTCTCTAGCAACTGTAAGGCTTTGGGAAACTGCCTTAGCTGTTCCAAACTTGAAATCTATTTGCCAGATAGCGCTTGTGTACAGCCTTTTATTTATATATATATATATATATATATAAAATTCATCGGAGTCAAGCACTTAGATGAATGCATTTTTGTTCACACAATAAAGTTGGTAGATGTCGGTGATAACATGCAGTGGGATTTACATTTCACTTTTACATTGTAAAACACAAGCAGCCAAAACCATGTGTAGTATAAATTAAAGTGTGAGCTGGAAGTGGAATCTAACAGTAAGTAAATTATTATAATAAATATTGACAAAGAGCTGAAAGAATTCATAGATTATGCTAATTAAGCATATGATCCAAGAACCACTGAGTGCATGAAAGCTTTTATTGAATTAAGTTGGCTTGGGATCAGCCTCTAAGAATATCTTGGATCAGAGGGAAAATGTAAAGACCTGGGTATGTATCTCTCTTTTCATACAGAAACCGAAGGAAATACTGGATGACATTTGACTGCTTAGTCAACAGAACAGTGTCAGAAAGGAAGTAAAGCCTTGTGCTGCCAGGGCTGCAGACAAACATATTTTACCTGAGAAGTTGTAGTATGAAAGTGCCAGCTACTTGTTTAACTGTCAGAAATGTTTGCCAAGCTCCATCTGCATCTCCAGAAGAAGGAAAATGGGTAGCAGAGATTAAGTGTTCATAGTGCTGATGCTAACAGCAAATGCCAGAGTTACATGGAAGATTGTAGTATGCTTAATGGCTCAAATATTACTTTTTAAGACATTACTTGGGATTTCTACAGGTGCTAAATGAACCTGCCATTACACAGTAATGTGGATGTGAGAAGACGTTGTATTGGAACAGTATGTATATTTTGAACTACACTAAGCAATTAATAAAATGTTCATTAATACTTCCAACTACAGGCATATTACAATTACCTGACATCAAGTTCTGACAGTCTTTGTCTTTTAGTAACTAGAGCTGTATGATAAATACAGGAGAAAAAACAGCATCACTTTTATGTTTGAGACTGATCCTTTACAGTAAAAAAAAGCATTTCCTTTGCTGACAGCTTCACATAATAAAACTCTTACGCAATTTACTTCATGCACACTCACAACTTAGGTATGGTTTTAGCAGATAAAAAATTGCTTGATGTGGTAAGCTCCAAAACTTGAGTCACAAAAATCTTGTGTGCAGCCACTTAAACAGGAGGGAATATTTTGTACTGCACCTCAGATCTTGGCTTTTGCAATTTGAGTCCATGTCAGACTAACATGTATGTTTCAACAGATATTTAATTTCCCTGTTTGTGAGCTACAGGTAGGTGGTCCAATCTAAAATACAGTAAAGTGTTAACAATATGCAGTTTCATTAGTCCAACTGTGAAACTAGGGCAAATGTATATATATACTTTGGAAATTGCACAAGAAAATTCATTTTTCCTCATGGTCTTCCAATTCTTATTGCTTCTGACACTGGAAACATCAGAGAATAGACTTGTTCCACAATGGCCAGCACAGTCTCTTGTGGTTCTAAGTGCTGAAATTGCCCAGTTCTGAAAAATGCAGGGTTCCTGGGAAAAGAGTAAAATAATGCATCTTTGCCCAAACTTCTCAAAAGTTTTCGGTTGGATTTTGCTAGAATATAGAAGAAATTATCTTTATTAGCACAAAAAAAATCTTTCCATTTAAGTTCTGGGGTATTGGTGAATTGAAAAGAAGAAGAGTTTATTATATTTATATTTACATTGACATTTAAGTCTTTCTCAAATGATCACCTGAAGAATCGCATCATAGAATCATGAAATGTCCTGAGTTGGAAGGGACCCACGATAATCATCAAGTCCAATTCCTGTCCATGTACATGACATCTCCACAGCTCATGCCATGTGTCAGAGGGTGTTGCCAGTCTCTTCTTGAAAACTGCCAGGCTTGGGGACAAGAATTCCTCCCTGGGGAGCCTGTTCCAGTGTTCCACCACCCTCTGGGTGAAGAACCTTTTCCTAATGTCTAACTTAAACCTCCACTGGCACATCTTCCTGCCATTCCCTCAGGTTCTGTCACTGATCACTAAAGAGAAGAGTTCTGCGAGCGGCTGAGGAACCACGCAGACTCTCAATATGAGGGATAATGCATGATTCTCTTTTATTAGCCCAGATAGCACATATTTATACAGTTCAGATAAATAATTATGCCTACTAGTCACTACATGATTGGCTTAAGCTCTAAAGATCATATTTGCATGTTCCTCCTACTTGTGGTTACAGAAGCGTGAGAAGTTACCCCCTTTCCCAGCTGCACTGCTACTCCCTCAAAGTTGTTATGCTCGGCTTGCAAGGTCAGGCCGACCTTGCAAGTCTGCACGTAACAGAATTTCCCACCGGCCTGTATGCCTTACTTATGTCAAGCAAGGCCTACAGTCTCGTTAGAAGAGGCTTTGCTCATACAATGGATCAGTGGACCCAGCCGATTCATGGCCTTGCTTTTGTAGCCATTCCCCAACAGAGTTCGGCACCTACCCTTCCTCCTTCGCTTGTGAGGAAGCTGTAGACCGTGATGATGTCTCCTCTCAGTCTCTTCTTCTTCAGGCTGAACAAACTAAGTGATTTTAGCTGCTCCTCATATGGCTTCTCCTCCAAACCCTTCACCAACTTCGTAGCTCTCTTCTGGACACTCTTCAGTAGCTTAATATCCTTTTTATATTGTGACATTCAGAACTGCACACAGTGCTCTGGGTGAGGTCACACCAGGGCAGAGCAGAGTGGGAAAACATCTAATTGCTTAAAATAGGTGCTCTTTAAGAGGAGTTTTTAAGAAAGACAGAACTTAAACACAGTGTAGTGAGTCACTGGCCTTTTACTGCCACAAATTGCAAAACGTCTTGTCCACTGGTTATAAATATGCAGTTAAACTGTTTGGTTGTTTTGTATTTGTTTGGCTGTTGGTTTTTTTTCTGCCCTCATTCTCAAATAAGGCTGGCATAGTGACAGGAAAAGTCACAACAGACCATGTTCCGCAAATTTTACAGTCAGCTGAAAGCTATCTTCTGCATCTTATGTCGATATTATAAGTACCAGGGGGCTTGTCACAAGTCAGGTCAATTATATATGGTGCCATATGTAACATCTTGCTTGAGGAGGCAGAGAATGTGTAAATTCGCACATATATATGTGCACATATACACAGAATATCAGTTAGAAATGAAATTAAAAATATTTTGTGTTTCTATGTACAAATTCCCTGTTAACATGGACAACATAATGATGGAGCACAGCTAAAATTCAAATAATAAAAAATTTGAGGTGTCGCAAGTAGCACCTCTTCTTTACCTTTAGTGAGGAACATCTTGATTGTGTACAAAGGCACATTTGTGCAAAGAGCAGACCTAAATTGCATGTGAAAATCTCTACCCGTCTCAAGCAAACTGCAGACAACATCTGCAGCACTGTACTCCATACTGCCTATGAAGGGATACATGAGACGTCAATAACAGTGGTGTTAGACAAATGTTTCAGTAACAGCAGGCCGAGTAGTAGAACCAAGAGGAACAAGCTGTAAATTAAAACATTAAAAGAACATAACAGCAGCAAAACACAAAACTGCATTTCTACGTGTTAAATAGCATATATTCACACAGCTTGTATGTACAGGATGATAATATTGACATTCAACTGCTTCCTAAAGTGTGAGATTATTGTTGAGTAAATCACTACAAATACTTTTTAAGAGATGAAGATTGTATTGTATTTTTATCCTTCTCTACTATATTTTACCCTTCTCTACTACCTTATTTCCTGTATAGGATGTGCCTCTTCAAAATGTAGAGCAGACAATATGATAATAATATGTTTGCATGCCTGTCACACTGTTAATTCTACAGATTCATTTAGGACCTTATGTGGCTTTGGTTGTGCATCCACTTCCAAAAGCATTCACATTCTTTTGATATGTTTACTTCTTACCCCTTGACAAAAGACTGACTGTCCAGTTCAGGTTAGTATCCGAGTGACTCACAAGAATTTGTGTGTTTCTTCTTTACAACTGCTCTGCTAGGTAAAGAAATATCTTCACTTTAATGAAGCAAGAGATAGTCTATGTGCCTTGTGAACACTCACACGAGAAGTGTGTGGTGCACCCACCTCTACCACCTGGGCATCTTTAAAAGCTCCCAGAACAGAAAAGTAGTAAATTGTATTAGTGAGATATTAACTCATATTCTTACTCAGTAGTCAGTCTAAATGAAATGCAGAGACACACTAAGCTTTCTGGTTCTAAACCAGACATAAGCTGTGACAAGTATTTCTAGGGACCAAATAGCAAGGAGCAGCTGCAATGCAGAGAATATAAAAAAATTCTTAGCTGTGGTCAGCCCTCTATATGTCATTATTACATAAAAATACATTAACACTGGGCTATCAAAATTCCAGCTGTTGAGAAATTGTTAAAATGATCCAGTTTTAGTAGCATGGAAATCACACCTGGCTAATTAGAGCTTCTAATCCCAGAATTTATGTCCAGACATCATCAGACCTCTCTTCAATATCTGTTACTCAGCCGAAAATACTCTTTCATTAACTGACAGGCATTTGTTCTCTTCGTCAATTTTGTGCCTGATTAGGGCAAAACAGAGGCTGACATTAGCCCATTGTCACACACATAAAGGTCAGAGGCTGAAACATCAGAATATGTACATCTTCTATAGCTAGACTGCCACTTATGCTGGGCTACAGATATTAGGAGTTCACCACCAACTACAATGGTGTTTTACCTGCTACACTAAGCATCCTGTAAGATGGAGAAAAATTTATATCAAGCCTATTTTTTTCTTCCCCATCTAGAATAACTTTCCATAATTTATTCCAGACATATGAAAGTGTTGAAAAAAAAATTAGCACAAAATATACTATCATTATTTACACACAAGACTCTCGAAGAATAAATGTAAATGAAGTTAAAGACAAAATGGAGTCACTGACTTCTGACAAAGCTATTTCACCCGTTAAACTTGTAAAGCGCTTGTATCAATGTGAAACTAAAAGCAAGTAGGCTTTTAAAAGAAAGCTGAGTGTTTGAATAAGATTTTTTTTCTACCCATCACATATGATGTGAATAAAAAAGTGGCAAAAGACATTTTTCTGTATTCTTTTTAATGACATAGTTCCTTAATGACAAAATGTGAAAAAAGGAAGCTGTTCAGTACAAAGTTTAGGATTTTACCTCCTATTTTATGTCAGTATATAAGACATGGATAATACAAATACTTAATAAGAAAAGATAAACAGTACATTAATGCTGAATCATCCGTCAAACAGGAGAGTCATTTGTCAGACAGCCCATCACTGGCTGCTGCTTGCACAGTCCTCTCCCCACTTGCCAAGTACAGTTCTTTTAGGCAGCAAATGTGAAAACTTGCCTGCTAAACTGCTTCAGGCTGCAGTCTTGGCTTTGCCTCAATCTTACTTCTAGACCTCAAACCCAGCTCTTGATCCTGCCTCTCCAGTTGCAGATCAGCTTTGCACTCCAGTTGCACCCAGCCTTGATCCACCCTGCCTGTTCTTTGGCTTACATTCTGTTGTCATAGTATAAATTCTTCATCCATGACTTTAGCTTGATCGCAGTCATTCAGTTATCTATGACATTAGGCTAGGCATTCTCAGTCTGCTTTTTTTTTTCCTCAAATTCCAGGCAAATTCTTTCCCTTGAACAAACCATCTGCCAGCTTTTCTGGCTCCTAGCACAGGTGGTCATTACTATGGCATCTGGTTTTGGCCTACACAGTGATGATTGCTAGGTCCTTAACAACTTCCTTGAAACATTATGATTTAAATTGTGCATTTATAAAAAAGTCTCAGTTTTATGATTATTCAGTTGTATTAATATAAAAGGGAATTAAAATTACACTACAGGCACCATTTACAGTGTCTCCAAATGATGTGCCCCATTAATTTCCTTTACCAATAAAGCACTGGGTTGTTTTCCTCCATGAGAATCAGGTGAGTGGGTACAATGCCAGTTCCATCATTTAAACCTGGATCTCCCTTTTTTGTGTATAAACACTAGCAACACAGAGGCTGAATTTCGCTATAATCCATGTTTAGAAGTTCATCTGGGTTGCTTTTGCAAATGTTAACAGCTGGACAATCTTGAGATAAGTTGAAAATTTTCTATTTCCAGAGAAGCCAAAAGAGTTTAGGCTTGTAAAAATGAGCTGGGCTAGCTGCTTCCCTCCTGCCAAGAAGGCGGCAGGCTACTCTGTCATAGACTATGGCATGAACCTAAGGTTAGAAAAACAAATTTTTCATTAGATATACACTTATAAAGGCAACATTTTAATGAATAATTTTCTTGTGAAGCTTTCTTCGGTATGCATATGCTTAGATATCCTATGGACCACTTCGATCAGGGGAATCAAGAAATAACAGACTACTTTAGAAATAGAAATTTCAGAGACAGATGCAGAATAATTATAGAACAATCTGCCCTTTTGTATAACAGTTTGTCAATTTATTTCATGTCTAATCAGTAGGTGAATAATAAAGGGTGAAGATCAGAGATTTCAGAACTTGTTTTCCATTAAGCTGGAGATTGCACTCCACTGGAGATGTCCTTGAAGGTATAGTAAACAAACAAATGCTAATGTAAATTGAAACGTAAGTTTCTTTGGTACCGTATGTACCAGGTGTAACAGTTTCTTTGGTACTGTATACAAACAAATATGCCCATTTACATATTCAGAATTCATTTTGGTATAATTGAGGAAGTCATACAACGTATTCTCTCTTTCTCACTTCTTCTGTACCAGTAAAAAGATGCAAATCCACTTAAACTCTTGAGTACTGTGAATAGCATACACTAAATAAACAGGTATGACACACTGTAAAATAAAGGTTAAAGTCATACTATGACAAACAGGAGGGATAATATTTGACTAACTGGTTTAAATATGATCAATTAGATGTTAATAAGATTTTAGGTTGAAAGCAAAAACCAATGTAAAGAGAGGCAGATCACATCAGAGGTGAGACCTGCAGACTGAAGAACTTCTCTATATTTTACAGGAAGTCTTCTTGGCTTGTAACCTAGACTTGACCAGGAAGGTCAATAAGAAAAAGCTATTCATCTCATACATAACACATATTTCCTCCTTACTTTATTTTATTTAGGCTATCAATAGTTAAATACCCTTAATGCTGCTAACACTAGAGTGATCTGGGATCTATTAATGCTTGTCCACCTGTAACTTGTTATCAGAGCTGTGGCAGAAACAAAACAAAAAAGAAACAAGTCTCCTAATTGAAGAAAACCTCTATTATATTTTGAAAAGGACATGGTCATTAATTAATCTCAGACTAATGGAATCTGACCTTTTTTGCAAGAGGCAGATGGGATTTTCAATCAGGTGAAAGAATATTGTTATCCGAAATGTACTGAATCCTGCTTACATAGACCCTGTGTGAGAATTACTATGGCCTTTAACTGTTTTTTCACTGTCTTAGGAAATTGCAAGAGAACAGGAATACACAGCTCTATTTTGATTTTCACTGAACCACACAGTAAGGAAATCTTCCATGCCCTGTAATGTGGCACTGCTGCATGGTTTATCAAATGACTGGAAGAGTGTCTGTGTCCTTACGTAGGTACAGGCATCCTCCAGAATATTAGCAGATATGCACCCATCAGAAAACAGGAAGCACCTAGATATTTCTCATGTGGCAGATGCATTTCTGACTCCTGGATAAAGGAGGGGGCTGGATTAGGTGGAGTTCCTACTTTGGTGGCTCTTGCTGTCCTTCCCACTGCACCTGGAGAACGCTGCAGTTGGAACATCACACTTTCATGATCCCAGGCTGTGATAAGATCTGCCATGTGTGAATTGCATATGGCATCCATGCCTTTAAATTGATGAGCCAAATGGAACATAGCAAATGTACCAAAGAAAAGGCTGAAATCAAGAGACCATTAGATAATATACATGGCAACAAAAATTTTGGGTACTAGATCAAACTGCACATTATGACTGTTGTCACAGTGATAAAATGATCTGCATCTTACAGACCTCCTTATCTAGCACTCTGGTACTTGACTAGGAGTTATTTTCTTTAGAGCTATTTCTTTCACTTAAGTCTCTTGCCATTTCCTAATTGTGCTAAGGAGACAGGCCCCATGGTGCAGGGTCGTGTAAATCGTTCCTTTACTGAGACCTAGGAGCTGCAAGTTGATTAGAGTGACTCAAGGACAAAATCTTCAAAGCAGAGTAGTTTTATTTCTTTACTCTGAGATTTGAAGCATGAATAGAAAAATTAAAAACAATTAAGATGTATGTGCTTGATCTTAGGTTTTCAAATTTTTTTACTGGCTTTGTCAATCTATCTAACTTCCCTCTCTGTCTGAATAAACATTTGTACCATTTACATTTTAGACTGTTTCTGGATACAGAATTTGTTGACGCTCCTAGGTACAAGGGCAGATTCCTCAACGCTCTTGCTTTAAAGATATCTAGAATATTTAAAATATTTCAGCTTTGCTGTTGTAACTAACCCTTTCAGTCTAACACTATAGGAAGTCCCCTGTCACCAACCAGACTCATGTAGCACATTCATACAATGAATGTACCTTCATGCTATCATTTCCCACTTCATCACTCTAGCCTAGTACCATAGTACTTTGCTTTAATACCTTTAAATAGGAGTGAATAAGAATTCTTTTGAGCTTTGCATGAAGATTCAAGGTCGCTGATATTCAATACAATATTTTTGTCCTTATTTAATTGAAAAGCCAATTCCTAAGAAACTTGATTGTTACACTCCAGGAAATGTTTGTGTTCCCAGGCTTAGAATACTTGTTTTATTAAACACATTTTTAATGCATACCTCCTAATTGTACTTTTTAATTTTCAAAATTCACGTGACTTGTCTCAGGACTAATGTCCCTTCTCCTCTAGAAATTGTTTATCATTAAATAAACATCATATTTTTTTTCACCTGGAAGGCAGCTTTACTGATGGTGAGGATTTGCTACTTATAAATGACAGCACTAAACTGTTCATATAAAAACAGAAGCAGCGTGTCTTAGAATTTCATTTTAAGTAAATAGCACTTACATCCTCATTGTGAGATGCATAAGCTTTTTGCTTCATTGCCTTTTGACAAAGCTGTAGATGCAAACAGACATTTGCTGAGGCAACAGAAGATGTTACAATTTAGTTCTGACTTACATTGTTTTGGGTGCAACACACGTGAGATGTAATATTGCTTTCTCATATTAAATATATACTGTAATTTTAACTAAAATGTTCCAATGAGTCCTGTCATGCCTGAGCAAACCTTAGAAATCATAGTGACATAGTTATATTGTCACATACTTGTGTTATGCTTCTTTCACATTGATAATTATTATCCTGACTTGAACACTAAACATAATATCTTCTTGCCAGACCTAACTGGTAATATTAATGTCCACTGCTCAAGACCACAACCAAATGAGAAACTTCCAGCCCATAAGTTCAGTAAGGTATTAGTTCAAAAAAGGTAATAAAGAGCAATTTTAATGCACTAAGTCTGGTGGACTGGCCAAATGGATAAAACAGGAAATCTGTAGGTGCTTATACGAGCTTTGATGGAGAAATATGAAATGAAACATTCCTAAGATCCAAAACTAGAGGCACAAATAATTTCACCATAACAACAAAATATGAAAATTTGCCTCTCCTGAATTTGTTGCAGAAATATTTTATATCATCCTCTTAGCCTTATGGTAGATATAATGCTGGTGTACATGTAGAAAAGGGTATGAATGTTGTAGCCAATCAGAGGATGGCATAATCATTTATCTTCTGTGCTTCTTGGGCCTTATGCTGTGAGACTGATGCAACCAAGCATAAGAGTGGAGACAGACAAGAAACTTTTGCCACAGGGGACATGATGCTCTGCAACCTTCAAGGAGTTTCTGCATCACAGGATGAAGGCAGAAATCTCTATCCCTTTGATTTTTTCTTCAAGCCTCTTAAAGGATTATATATCATTCTAAAATTAAGTGGTTTGCGAGTTACTGCACTTCCTCTGATGTAAACAAGAGTATTTTGTTCTGTGTATTTTGAATAAACTTTTACTAATTAAAATGTAAAATATTTCTGTAATTTAAATATTTTTCACCTGTTTGCCAGCTTTCTGTAGTTTTCCTCAAAGCAATGGCTTCCACTGTCAGGAAATTGCACAAGTCTTATTTTATATTTTCTGTGAATTTCTAACCTTAATTATGGACAAAAATTTAAAATGTGTCAAAAGCTATACCTAAGCATTCAGAAACTCAAAAGAAACAGAAGTAATCTGAAAGTGTACTTACTTTTAAATGTTATTATAAACCAAATTCATAGTTTATTCATGAAGTCATGAAATAGCAAGTTGTCCTACTGCTGCATCTTATTTACTGCCCTTTGATGCAAAAAAATTGTATCAAACATTTTCTGGAGGAAGGATAATCCCAAAGCTGCCTGCAAGCATTTAGTTTCTCTTCCATTTTTGTTTCTGCAACATCTATGGTAAATTACTTATTTCAATATAGTATACTGTGAACAGAAAACCAAAACAAGCTGGAAGACAAACCTGTCCAAGTGACTTATCAGATTCCAAGTAAAGAGAAATCAAAGCAGCCAGCAGAATCATAACAGATGTCCTGCTTCCCTCTGAGAAATATAAGAATGGGATCAATGGAAAAACTCATGGGAGAATGAATGAGATACTATTTGTGGCACATTAACTATGCAATGCATTCCCATAATTTTTCTCTTTGCAAATCACCTCAAGTTTGGGTTTTGTTTTGTTTCTCTCTTCTCAGACTGAAAAACAAACTTTCATTTTAAATGTTTAGAAGGTGCTTTAACTAGTCAAACGTTTTAAAGTTCTCCATTTTATGCATATATTTTTTTCAAATATTAAGTCCTATTAGGAATCCAAAATTTCCAAAATGTGAAGGCTGTAAATGTTATTTATAATTTTTACTTTTAATATACACTTATTGCACATATCTATGATAAAAACAACTGTTGGACTCAAGCTGAATGGATTCCTTGAAAACATCTTCAGCTGCAGAACCATACCAGTTACTTCCTTACATGTCACAGCTTCACGCTCTGAAACATCTATTGTTATTTTGGACACTGAATCCTTCACATTAAATTTGTTGAATTTTTGGGGAGGCCCAAAATCTAACAGTAGGACTCAGATTTTTCAGAAAGGGATGCCTAATGTTACATGCATAATATTTCAGTATTTCTGTATGAAAGTGGTCTTTTTCTCAGAGATGAAGGTATAGTTCACACATATTAATGGTTATGTGTGGCAACTAAGATCCTATGAAAATTCTTGTGCTTTATTCAGCTACTTAAGTGAAGATTTATGTATTTAATTGTATAGTCTACAAAGCTGTCCAAGCTGAGAAGCTGTTGCATAGGATGCTTTACACTCAGTTCAGTGTCTTCTTATTAGATGCCTAATATTTTAAAAGAATTGCTGATCAAGAAAGTCTCTTGAAACATCGATACCCAATTAATGATCTTGTTATTAAAACTAACCTGCATGCTTTTCGGTACTTTTGAAGGAAAGGGAGGTTTTACCTAGAAAAGCAAGGATAAATTAAAAACATGGTTTATGTGTACTAGATACATTTGTTGGCTTGTAGCTCAAATATTTTGCTTGTAATGATGTGTCTTGGTAGCTGTAGAAAACAGAAATTTTCTGATGGAAGGTGTTAGCCACCTAAAATATTTCACTGTTTCATTGCTCACGCTTATTCTGTTAGGATCAGTAAACCCTTTGTGACCTGAAGGTCTCTGTAGGAATAGCCATCTAATGACTTCTCTAGAGCTGATAAACGTTTTGCAAACAGGTAGTCAGATTGCTCCTTTGGGAATAAGTAGTTTCAAAAGGAAAGTTATAATTATAGAGATATAAAAAGGTCAGTCATCAGTGGCAGTTCTTCCTGACTAGCCAAATATGTGCTGCTGGTGCTAATGAAATTTTTCTACACTGTGAAAGAGCTATATTGCAAGCTTTATAACTAAATTAAATATATATAAGAAGTAGAAATTTTCTTCAAATCCACCTGAAATAAGTTTACAACTATGATCCAAGCCTATTTAGTAAATATACATTTTATTGCTTTCCGCTCTCTCATTTTCATAAACTGCCATATTAGTTTATTTGAAAGCCTCCTCAACAGGCTATTAAAATTTCATTTGTTACAGAAAAACCCCTGGGTTTAAGCTCAAACTTAATTTCACATAAGGCTTCTCCATTCTTACTAAACAAATATAATCTCTCCTCGACTTACAGGAATGTTTTTTTACTTTCATAAAATATCTACAGGTGTTATTTTCCATCATTTTTGTATGAACAGTTTTTCCATATATAGATTTTTTTTTTTTTTAATTCGGAGCATGTTTTTTAATTTTGAGCAAAGAAACAAGCCTGAATTCAAATTTTCTTAGATGCTAGAACATGTGGCCTGGCCTTCTAAACAGGAACATTGTTCCAGCAACCAGAGGAAAAAAGTCATGAAGATAGATTTGTATGCAATGGAAAATTTTCTGACAATCAGTGGTGGTTAGAAGTTTTAGTGTTTCATCAGAGAACTTCAGATAAAACCACAAACAAACAAAACCAACACCACACCTAAGCGTAATAACACAGCAGACAACTTTTATGTGTGCTCTACTTAAATTCAGTATTTAAAGAGACAGATAGAAAGTTTTCTAGTGATTTTGGATGATCCCACAAAGGCATAGGTCACAGTGGTCCCCCTTTCCTTTCTGGTACTGTTTCATATTGTGTACATATGCATATTCTAGGAATTGTTTATCCGTTTGTGACACTTCTACAAATTTATGAAGTTTTATTACTTGGCTGAACTGCAACTAAACTAAAGGCAGTAGAACATTAGAAATCCCTCTTCTCACTTTGTGTTTCATTTCCCTAATCCTCTCAGTGCCACTGAAATAGTTTCGGAATTCATATTTCAAAATTACATGTCATTTGGCTTCATAAAGCAATACCCACCATGATTTAGTGCATTGCATTGCACACTGTGTCTCTAGTTAAAGGATACAACACAGCCAAATACTTTTTCATTGCTGCTTACATGAAAAAAATGTGTCTCAACTTATTGCAGACAAAGTCCCATTTTGTCTTCTCCCCTGTGGCCAACCCCTTTCCAGCAGTGCCATCAGTTCACATGGCCCTGCTACAACGTGTAATTATCTGTACAGGCTGGAAAAATCCAGCTGTGAAAGGTATTCTGCTAAAGGTAACATACGGCTCTGCAGAGAGTCCCACCTGCCATGGCTTCAGCAATTTCAGATTATCATATGAAAGGCTTCCAAGTGTCTCAGCAGCTTTAAGACAGCATCACCCAGTCTCATGTCCCCTCATCCTGCCTTCTGTTTTCATACAGCTTTGATTCAAAGTAATCCGTATTCTTTGTCATGATCCATTCAGCAACAGTAAAGCAGGCACTTAGAAAATGGTATCTATGTTCATTTTGAATGAAGATTATATTGCTCGAAGTTCTGCCTTAAAATCTACTCATACTTTCTCTTTCATTATTACATTTCACTTTTTTTTTTTTTTTGGCAAAAACAATTTCATTCATAAGAAATGAATTCTATTCATATTCATATTCAATTCTATTCGTAAGAAAACTTTGTGACCTCTTCACCTGTGAGATAATAGGGCAGCTGGTCTCATGAATGGAAGATTGTTTGCAACTTTCACCTGTATTCCTATGTGGGCAAAAAGACTAGAAGACCTGTCTAAGTTCACCCGGACCTCCTAATTAATATGAAAACTATAATTTTCTAGCTGGAAATGTGCATGGTTCTGTGCAGCCAATTGTCTCTTGCTCACTTCTTGTTCAAACTAAAGAGCCAGATCATGGCACTGTCACATTGGGGGTACTAGTGAGGGACAGTTTGTCCTTCCTTTCCTTTCCAAAACATTATTCATGTGTTCTTTCAAGGTTCTTTATGGCTGATTTTCACACATACGAGGTACTTTCTCATCAGTAGCTAATTTCATAAATGACATAATAATTGTGAATAATGACTCTCCATCCTCTCTGTCCTTTTCCAGTTATGAAGCAGAGTTTGTTAGGGAAGCCAGGCTGCACGGTTAAGCTAAACTGGCCTACATCAGCTATCTTAAACACAAACTGGCCAGCATTCAAAGCCGGCCTTCATTCCTTGTCAGTGCCAGAGACCCACAAGGCAATGATGAGAGATTTAGAGAGTATTTCTGTCTCTGAGGAGTCCTCAGAGTTTTCATTCATCTTTCTTTACTTTGCCCCTTCTTTTTGTTGTATTTTTTATTTACGTGTTTGCATTTTGCTATGTAGCACATTCCCAAAAGGATGTCTTCTTGTTTCCTACCATGATGTCTGAGATACCACTTGAATTCCTGTGGAAATATTCTCTCAGGAGACAGAACAGTTCTACCTGTTTAAAATATTTTTAGCCCTTTTTATCTGCAATGTTTAAGTATCTGGAGTTAAACTGACTTAGGCTGAGACAGCAATTGGCCTAGTATCTTTTAAGGTACATAACTAGGTTTAGTATCTTTCAAAATTCCGCAGGTACTTTAAAGTTATCACATAATAATGTGTAGGTGAAACAGAATAAGCTGTACCAATGCAGCTTTATTTTGAATATGGAACAATTTTTAATGTTTTTATTGAAGGGAGCAATGGCAATTCACTAAAATTTCAGGGCAGCAATAATACATAATTTCTGCATACAGTTGCCTCGCCATTTAATATCTTATTTATAAACAGTAGATGCTGAATTGTAAACATCATCAAACTATAGGTTTAATAAACCAACTATTTTCATCCCTACTGGACAGACTTTTTTTTTCAAAGTTAAATCAGACATCATGAATAGGACAAAAGCTTTCAAGCTGTTTAAAGTTTGCCATTGTCTCTGGAAAAACAAAACCAAAAAACCCCCGAAAAACATGATACTGTAGAACTGTAGCTCAAAGTACAAAGTAAAAACTTGTATCTCTAAGTGCAAGCTGCTAGCACTGAATATTTGAATCTAAAAAACCTAAACACATGCCTTTACTCTGAATGCTTTTTTCCTTGTACAGAAATATGTGGTTTTATTAAGTGTGCTGTAGTAAATACACTAGAATCCATTTCCTTCTGGTACTGTGCTAGAGTTTTTTTCATGTTTTATTAGGATTGACTAATCCTCTTGGAAAGCTTAGCACACCTAGTTAAAAAGAAAGAGGTAAAAAACTTCTGAATCAGACTTCTTTTCTTCCCAGTTTATCCAGTGACCAAGGCCAATAAAAGTTCCTCTCGAAGCCCATTTGCAATAAGCTTCTCTTCTTTTATAAAGCACATCCAGTTACATACTGTTTCCCTATGCAAACATCTGACTTAACAGAACTTAGCTGAGATCTTCACTGGAGATCCATTCTTTCCTTGTTATGGGGAGGCAATCAGCTGTCTCTGCTCTGCAGAGAGAAAGAGAAGGAGAAGAGGAGAAAGAGACGGAGAAAGAGAGAAAGAGGAAGAAGAAAAAAGAGAGAAAGAGAGAGAGAGAGAAAGAGAGAGAGAGAAAGAGAGAGAGAAAGAGAGAGAGAGAGAGAAGGAGAAGGAGAAAAAGCAAAAGAGAGAAAGAGAGAGAGAGAAAGAAAGAGAAGGAGAAAGAGTGAAAGGGAAAGAAAGAGAAGGAGAAAGACAGAAAGAGAAAGAGAAGGAGAAAGAGAAAGAGAAAGAGAGAGAGAAAGAGAGAGAGAAAGAGAGAGAAAGAGAAAGAGAAAGAGAAAGAGAGAGAGAAAGAGAGAGAGAAAGAGAGAGAGAAAGAGAGA
>VWYH01010680.1:46113-88263 GCA_013399365.1 Pampusana beccarii
AGAGAGAGAGAAGGAGAGAAAGAGAGAGAGAAAGAAAGAATGAAAAAGAAAGAGAGAGAAAGAAAGAGAGAGAGAGAAACACACTTGGAATTGCATGCCAGGGGGGAATCTGAGTTTTTGAGAGAAGGGTGTTTATTCAGATGGTGCACATATGGCCAATAAATCTCTTCGTCCTACAGATCTCTATAAGGAATTTTGATTTCTGTAGCCCCAGGACACAGGGATATATATGCAAGCTAAACCATCAATATGCAAGCAGTACAGCTCTACTCCATAAGCTTTATTATAGCCCTTGGCTATACCACCAGCTGCTACCACAGTAATCCTTCCTACACAGCTACTTTTTCCTATGGTTCTGGATGTTATTGGACTATTGTTCATATCAGTATCTAATCCAGGCAGTTTTACAGCTCACACACTGATGGTAAGAGAACTGCCCTGCAAAGCATAACACACACCACACTCAGAGAAATTACAAATCTTTTTAATGCTCACCCATGTGGAATACCTTAACCTGTAGTTTCGAAGTCTCAGCTACCTGTATGATTGAAAGTAGAGTCATGGACTCTATGTTCCTACCATGCTGCAAAATATTGATAGGTAGGATTGCTTTCTCTGAGCTCAATCTCTTGCTCCAGCCCCTGCTTAGCTCTTCAGGTTTCACATGCAACAACATTAATTCTTATTCTCAGTTGGCCAGTCACCTGTTTTGATAATCATCCTATCTATCTCCTTACTATCACCTTCCAACTTGACTGCTCCTTCCCTTTTGCTTTTCATCTCCACTGCCTTTAGCTTGTTTAGCTTCAGCCAGTGTGGTGATCTTTCCTGGATTTAAAAAGGCTCAATAGCAGATAGAAGATCCCAACATGACTCACAATACTGTGTTTGAAATGAAGCTCTATGAAATCATATACAGCACCAAAATTATGCTTTGTGTTAGATTCGTCAGGTTTTTCACAGAGAAAGCCAGAAAAGGAAAGAAGAGGATGAAGAGACACAGCCAACGAATTAAGCAGTTGTCTTCTGGAATGATTGTAGAACAGACTGCCTTTGGGCGCTGCAAAATGAAAACAGTGTATAAAAAGACCTGAAAAAATTCAGCCTACAAATGAAGTGAAACATAAGGGAACATGGCAAGTTAGTAAATAAAAATGAAATATTAAAACAAAAATAATATTAAAATAATATTAATTTTAATAATATTAAACAAAAAATATTAATAGATTTTAATGAATGTTATAGAATAACCAGAAACAAATCCTGTTTGTTTCTAAAATGAAAAAATGTGGTCATGGTGCAGGCTTATATCTTACTGTGTATCAATTTCCTTCTCAGTCATTATTTCTCTCTTCCCTCTGTTCCTGTTCCAATACTTCTACACCCATTACCAAATGTTGAACAAAGTTGACATAGCAATAATGTTCCCCAAAGATAAATTAGTCATATGTGTTTCCTGAAATAGATCTATAGATACAAACTGGATACTTTGATTTCCTCATGTAAATACTTCAGATAATGCAAAAAAGTTTCAGTGCAAATTCATGAAGTATTAAGCACCAGAGACTACACAGAGAAGAGAGGGAGACAACTTGTAAATACTTAATTATGGAAGAAGTTTCAGCAGGGTCTACCAAGGAACTGCAGGGCACACTTGAGTTAAATCAGGATTGATTAGCAAATTCCACATTGAGACAAAATTGTCAAAAAGAGTAGAAAGAGATGCAGGGAACCATCGCATCAGTGAAAATAAGGTGAGATGTTTACAGGATTCTTAACAATGAACCATGAGGGAAAAAAAATTCAGAACAGAAGATTTTAAAACATAAATATAAAGAAAGATTATGGCATTAGAAATTAATTGTGATTAATAATGGAGCTGCTGGCAGCACATAAAAACAAGCTACTTGAAAGAATACTAAAGATCAGAGTTATGAACTTCAGTTTTAACATGTTATGAAAAGAGACAAATTTAAGTGTACTATAAAACTCCTAAGAGTGAAAGACATTCCCAAGGGGCACAGGGAGAAAGATTAGGACAGTAGCTTTGCACACTGGGCAGCTAAACCACAGACATAGTTGTTGACCCAACTAAACATGTCCTGTATCTTGTGATCTAACAGGGATCTTCCATAATATCTTCATCGTGTCTGGGAATGACGTCTAAATTACATCAAACCCCAAAAAAACAGTTTTAAGGATTTTATAAATATTTTTACCACTATTAATTCGTAACAATTAAAAAGAAGTTTTAAGTAGGACACTTATTTTACTAATTGTTAGGTTTCAAACACATAGATTCACTATTTAATGTAGAAAATAACATCTCCTTCACTTGGTACAGCTAAAAATTCAAATGCATATGAGCAGAGTATAGTCAGCCTAAAATGACACACTAAGGGAGAATGACAACGAGGAAAGAAGACTGCTCTTTGATTTACAAATGCTTCTCAGCAATGAATTATTTTCAGCAACAGAAGGCAATCTCTTCTGGAGAAGCAAATAAGTAATAAGCAAAACAGAACAGAGAAACAGAATGTAAACTAAACACTTGGTTGGCTCAGAGCCTCTAACTTGACGTCTTGGGTTATAAATAATCAAGAGCACTTGTATTATCCATGTTGTAGATCACTGGTATTCATGAATACTTAAAAATCCTGTGACAACTGCTAATGTTTCATCAATCAGAAAGTATAGAAGGCAAATTAGTATTGTTTTTTCATCATCCTTTGTGGGCAAAAAGATCAAAGAAGAGATTTTCATACTGGCAAAGACCTTGTCAGTCTTTTTCTCTGCTTATACATAAAGATGTATTTCTGCAACATGACAAGGAAAGTCGACAGATGTTAAAAGGAAAGTCACCCCCTACAGAAACTGAGCATATTGAAGATATGGAGTCTCTTATTAGTATTTTCTAAAAGGATTTGCTCTTATTTCATGTTTATTTAATGATTTTATGCTGAGAAGTGGACAAGTCAATTTGTTGTTAATCTTTCTTCTGGTATATTTGATTTTTTTTTTTTAACTGAAGACCAGGAAATAACTAGCTCTGTAATAGGACTTAACTTCGTAAAATTAAATAATGACATTCGCTAATTTAATCACAATATCCATCTTACTGAAATTGCAATACTTTTACAATTCTGTATTATAAATTGTATGTTTCGTATGCTCTTATATAATAAAATCTAAAATATATATTTTTCAACAGTGTAAATACCCTTGATGGGACAAGGGAATCTATGGGAAGGGAATCTGTATGAAATATTTCAGAGAAGCCCTTTGCTGCTGAAACTATAGAGCAATGTCAGCGGAGTCTGAGGATTTTCCTTTACCTTTAAATGTCCATCTTTGGACAATACCATATCTTAAAACTGCAGTTCTGCACATGATTGTCCTGCCTATGCAAAGTACTACACAATATACTTTCTATCCTGAACAAGTTATGTGCACACATTTTTTTAAACTCAGATTTTCAGAATTATGTTTCAGTTATTATTCTGAAGTCAAGGAGGAAATATAAAATTGTACCAACTATGCATTTTCTGTTGTTCTATAAGAATTTCCTCTCCTGCCAGTCTATGCACTTTCCTCAGATGCTGTCTCAAAATACGTACACACCAATGCATTCATACCTGAAGGAATGAAATGGAAAACATGACCTTCACTTTTCCTTTGTAACAATCTAGAGGTAAACGTAGCCCAGAAGCGATCCCTAGTTTGGGTCTATGGCTCTGCCTAACAGCAGTTTTCCTTACAGCTATTTAGATGGGGTGCTTGTACACTGTAGGCTTGATGTGGCTAGCCTGGGGTGCCATGAGCATGCCCCCAGGTCTACAACTTGCCTAAGTCTACTACATCAGGATCCAGGTAGATTTCATGGTATTGCTAGGGAGCTGGCAGCTTTTGGATTCATGTCACCCTCCAAAACTGAAGCTGCACTCTACCTGAAACAGTACTGTGGCAGGAAAAATGAGCAATACTTTGAACAGTTGCTTACTGAAATTCGAGGCAGACCATACTATGAAACAGCATTAGATGCTGCAATAAGGTTTTTGTGAAAGCAGTCAGATGGATATCCACTCCACCTTGTACTTAAGTTATCTACCAACCAAGACTATAGCCTCTCTTTGTGGGACAGATTTGCTCTAGCTAACATTTCCTTTCATCTCTTTTATGAAAAAGGGACATTAAAATGAAAATTCAATTTTATAAGGAATGTAATTCTAAAGGAATACAATGTACTCAAAGCCTAGTGAAAGGCGCAGTGATAAAAATAAAAATGGCTACAGATTGAAATTGCCTTTCAAGTTTCAGCCATATAAAGATTATTCACTACTAGTGATATGCAGCCACTTCCGAGTAATTTGCAAGATAATTCTCTGCTGCATAATGTATTCAGAAATGTTTTTTTCTTTGATTTTGGAAAGGAGAATTGAAGAATGGTCCCCATTTTCCTCCAGCTGAAACTGCCAACAGGATTTGAGGTAGATGGAAATCTGGGGAAAAGTTAGCAAAATTAACTCCCATGTTTTTGCAAAACAAAATGCGTGGAAGATTGTCAGGGACCATACTTTAAGTTAAATGTCTCAAAGTTTGTTTGTTCCTGTCCCTGAACGGTGATGTCACTCGAAAACCTGCCTCGCTATGAGCCCCAGGAAACCTTCTGAACTGCCAGCAATAAGAGACCCACCCTGTGGGGAACCTGCTTTGTTACAAGTAATGGCGAACTTGTCTGGCCGCAGGTGATAACTTGCCCCCACTAGAGCACGCACAGTGCTACACAGGACCGACATGCCGGGACTGAGAGCACGTGCAAAGGTGTGGACCAGGCAACATATGTCATTGCCAGGGGAAACCACATCCCAGAAAAACCCCCGTTGCCTATAAAAGACGGTACAACCTCGTAGCACGTGCGATCCAGGGACTAATAGACCACCGAATGGCGTCACATGTGTACCTCTCAGAGACCCCATTGAGTTGGTCTTCCTTGGAGCAGCAGGTATGCAGTCGAAGACTCTCCTCCTTAGACTGGCCATCTAAGGAACATTCCCCAGGTACTGAGACATCTTACCTACCTGGTAAGCAATCTGGATACCCTTGAGAGTCCTCACTTGATCACGGAGTGGGAAGATGTACATTTTGAATCATTACTCTAGAGTTTTGGGATCTAATACCCTTGGGATTTGAGTCAGTTGTGTAGTAATTGAACTCCTAACCAGTATCTGAACCTGTGTTATTTAATGTTATTAGAGTGCTGAATACTTTTGGAGAAACCCCATTTGTAGTTGGTTTCTGCTAAACGGCTCTGGTTAGAATTAAGTCTGTTTGGAGCTTGTTGTTTTACTAAATTAACCTTTGGGCTGCCTCCATGACAGACTCATAAACTAGGGATTAAGTGGTTACTCTCATCTGGAGCTAACAGGTTGGGGGACAGCAAATTTTTTTTTTGGCTGTTTGTATGCATCTAAAATTAAGAGATGGCTATCCAGCATCCTGCTGAAAAGGCTTAATCTGCAAGGGGTTGGCCTGCTCCCCCTGTGGAGTTGATGGAGGCAGCTTGATCTCCTGGAGTTGCTCATACTCTCACAGCACTGAGATCTCAACCTTTCAGTCAAGATGCTCTGTTTCAGTATGATCTCACTTGAGTAGAACTCATTGACACGAAACATGTCTGCAAGAGTGCTGGAGGAAATAATGATATCACCAGTTTGCTGGAAACCTGATTTCAAAAATTATCTCGGGTAATTACTCCTTATACTAGTCTTATAGAGAAAGCCTTATCTAAGATGTACCAGCAGAACACTAAGAACACTAAAGCTTTCTTTACCCATACACAAGTGCATTTTAATTGTCTCAGCATTACCTGGTCTTTTAATAGTTACTAACTGAAAACATACATATACATTATAGGAAAAATTGTACAAAAGAAGGCAAACATTATTAGGCCCTTGATCATTACTTGAGACTTAAGCATTACCCCAATAATATATGTTAGTTCTTTGTTCGTTTAAAAATCCCAGTGTGAAATTGTGAAATTTACTTGGATGATTTTCTTTTAGAAATCTACAGTTTTCAAAATTAACATTCTCAGTGGCTTATTTTTAGGCTTCAGATTTTGAACTGTTGGACCTAAACTGTGAGTATGCATAAAAGAAACATTTGAGCTTTCAAAATTAGTAATCTCTATTACAAGAAAGGATTTATACATCTAGTTTCATTTTACTTTATCCACTCTAAATAAGGATAAATGAGAAATATCACATTGTCCAAAATGTCCTTTTTATCTATGACTAAATGTTTTACAGTCATAAATGTACTGGTCATTTTTTACCATTCGTTCCTATAATTGTCATGAAAATCACGTAATCAAGCTATACACAGAAATACATCAGTACAAATCCCATTATAATTTGTGAGTACTGATGCAATGTAACTGAAGGCAAATTGTTGAATAACATCACCATTTCTGCAACAATTAGGACTTTAAAATCTGTAACAGGATTTTGAAATCCCACATGGCCACAGAAGACTTAAATTCAAGGGCATTCACAGAACACATGAAACCAGACCATGTACAGGGAATAAAACTGATAACTCTTACAGGCTGGGGAAAGGACATGGAAGCAAGCATTAGAATTGCTAAGGAGGGTTAAATCTGGGGAAGGCAGAGTGGTGTGAGAGCTTGCCATAGCCATCTATTGATTTTCTGATGTAGCAAGTGCACAGAGGAGAAAGGATATGGAATTGAGTCTGAGAGAAGAGTGTTCATGCAGCAGTAATTAGAGTTGAATTACCAAGCTATAAAGAGGGAAATACCTGTTGTGTAAAAGCCCCAGACTTATACAAATTATTATTTGTAGGACCAGTGAAGAGCTGTCTAGGTCCTGAACAGTCCATTAAGCTTAGAGCTGTGAGGAGAATTGTCAGGAAGGCTTATTGATAGAGATGGAACCTCATCAGGTTAAGGTGAATGCAGAGCATGAAATCCACTTACACCATAGCTAGTGGAGAACTCTAATTTCAGACAAGCTAGTCCTTGTATTTTTGAAGGGGAGGAGACAACAGTATTTTAAGACCTTATCGTCTGTCTCATTTTGTTTCCTTTAATTTAAGAAAGGAAGAAATTACTTTTTTGTAAGTGGAGCTAGGTTCCACTGTGGGAGTCACAACTTAATGGTTTGCAGCATTACTGCTGGGATCATATCACTCCTATTTCACAGCTGTGGGGAGGGAGCCCAGCACAGGAGAGGCAAGCTAAGAATGACTAATTTGAGCAAGATTAGAAAGAAAGTTTGTACTGCAAGTTGGCTTTTAATATCCCAATCCTAGAAATTTTTTGTTGGATTTTTTTATTTCCTAAAAATTGCCCATTTTATAGGCTAGCTGCATCTGACCGATATTATGCTTACCCCTATGCTAAACTTGAATGAGGTCTAAAATGTTAACAAAGGAACAAATTCAGTCTAAGCTTTTACTTGGACTGATTTAGGAAAGAAGTTCACACTGACTTCTATGATTGCTATAGCAATAAAATAAAAACAAAAGCTCTTAGAGGTGATCTGCAGATATTAACTCTGTATTTCTTATTTTTAATAAATTATGAGTAAACTGTCTTTGAAATATCCATAACTGATTTAATTGAGGTAAATTTGAACTATGAGTTTCCTGCTATTAAATCTGTGTGAGATCTGTTTTTTCTCTGTGGGGTTTTCATCATTCCCTGTGAGCCATCAAACTTTTTGTACTATGTCAATGCCATTAGGAATCAAATAACAGATTTCTACAGCATGTGAGACAGAGGCTGGTCAGATGTAGATGTAAGGTCTGCATATCTTGGTCACTAGTGTCATGCTTATTCTAAAGTATGCATGTATACATTGACATGAAGGAGGAGGATATTGAATTAAACTCCTATACACCTATGAGAAAGCACTGGGGATTAAGAACTGTGATCAGAAGACAGACCTACTTTGAACGAAAATTATTCTTGTCACCCTTTCAATGAAAAGGTTACTTGAATAAAAATATCTCTAGAAATGTGGTATGTAAGATATGCTTCTGAAGTGTTTTTAAAAGTGTTTATTAAACCTCATGCTTCTTGGGAGAGAGAACTGAAATGGGATTAATCTTTTTTAGACAAATAATCAGGAAGAGAGGCTTAATAAAGACAAAATACGCAGCATATCAACCTATTGAAATGTGTACAAGCAAAACCAAAACCAAAACCAGATGTCACGTGAAAGGACTTCACATAAGGTGTAAAAAGACTTCATTCTTGACTCAGAGCAAATAATGTTATTCTAGTAATGGAAAATGAAATGGTGGGATGGGGGTGGGGAACACAATTCTCTATTCCAAATAATTGCCTAGAATTAGAACTATAAATGGATATATACCTTCAATTTAGAAAGGAAGGAACATGAATTTCGTTGTTGCATTGCTCTTTCAGCA
Organism: Pampusana beccarii; assembly: GCA_013399365.1. Classification (NCBI taxonomy): domain Eukaryota; kingdom Metazoa; phylum Chordata; class Aves; order Columbiformes; family Columbidae; genus Pampusana; species Pampusana beccarii. The sequence continues at coordinate 54,568 of VWYH01010680.1, forward strand.
AGAAATGTATCCACTTGGCAGTGGTGCTACAGCTCTAAGCACAGCAATAAACCTTTTAAAGTGTCACTGTTTTTCAGCATTAATAATAATAAGAGACAGAGGCAACTGCAAAAGTAATCCTTTATTACACCACTTAGCTCCCAGAAACTTCATGAAACTCAGGAGGGACGCCTTTTTGCTCTGATTGCCTGACCCAGAATCTTTATTCCCCTTTCATTAAAACCATGCAGCTTTGTTTCCTCATGAATTGCCTTCCAAGTTTTGGAAATCACCAGGCACAGACACGGAGCAGAGCAGATGGCTAGGCCAAAGCATGGCTCTGACGTCTGAATAGCAGTGTTCTGCACTGAAGCGACAGTCATTTGGATGGGAGATGTAAAAATTACATCCTATTAATGAATGATAGTATTAAAAGTGCAAACATACTTGATTAACACATCTGCTTAGACTTCAAATCAGGTAAGCAGTTTTCTTCAATATTTCAATAGCCCTTAATAACATGTCACTGTGATTCAAAACTGATAAAAGAGGCACTTTTTTCATTCTCTCCTTCCCTTTGAAGAGTTTCCCTTGGGGTGCTTGTGTTCTTTTTGTTTGTTTTGTTCTGTTTTGTTTTGTTTGTAAACAACACTAAAATTTCATGTTAATATCTGGGAAATATTTGGAATGGTAAAGGTTTTTTGATATTTTAAACCTGTCTGAATGCCAAAATTTACTTTATTTCCCTGTTTCCTCCTTTTCCCACCCACAAAAATAAAAGAGTGATGGGTATTTTATGGAACAACTGCAACAAAATTAGGGTTGGTGCAGGGCTACGTTTTTCTAGAAGATAGTTAAAATACATCAATATGGTTCTAGCTGGTAGAAGACGAAGTTAGAATTGCATATAAGAGATTAACAGTGATGATGCAAAGAATGAAAAAGTAGGGTTTCCCTATTCGACCAGCTGATACTCTCCCATCCTGAAAACTGACAGAGGAGGTACACATATTTGACTGTCCCTCCAGGAATGGAGGTAACAGTAGGCATAAGGTCGTTCACCAAGCTTCCAAGGACATCAATTACCTGTTTTCAGAGAGGCCAGCTCCTTGCCACTGTGTATAAGGGCACATTTGTGGAAGCAGCACATACTTGAAGAACCTTGTGCTGTCATCAGTAATAACAGGTGGTGCAGCTCAGACAGGAGGCAAGAAACCAGCTCAAAATGTATGTTTTGCAAACACTGCTGGTTGTTGTGGTGGTGAACTGGTGGGCTAAACCACTTTTTTGTCATTACTTGACCATTGTCTGAGAAGTGAATGACACTCCACGGTTCCACGATACTGCAAGCCACAATTCCTGTAGAAGCATACTGATTCAGTTTATCTTAGAAATCAGGAACACCTGAAGATTTGTCATCTGGAAGTGTCTAGAGCATTTTAGTGTATCCAATTAGAAACATATATAAAACCAGTTTGAACAATAAGGATTTTAGTGTATCCAATTTCTTGCTCATTGATTTTGCTATTTTTATTTCCTACTCCCTTGGTACAGATGGAGCAATGGATGCTTCAGCAGCCTAAGCATACCCTGAGCAAAAGCTCAAAGGAGGATTGCCTTGCACTTCCTACATGCTATAAAAAATTTGGAGTAAAAGAAATAGTGCAAGTGTGCAGATAAAACCAGGCTCTTTAACTCCAAAAAAGACTAGCCAGGACTCTACAAGTCATGCTATTCACAAAGAATTGCAAATGATCTTGCATGCTATTTGATCATTCCCAAGAATCATTTGGTCTACCAGTCCAAATGCTTTGAAATCTTTGAAAATTACAATTTCTCATTGTTCTTTTAGCAAACAGACAGATATAACGTTCCTGGTAAATACATGTGAATACGTGATCGTTTACAGGCGAGGCTGTTAATGGCAAATTCCAGAGAAAGGCTGACTCACATAGATGTAACATCTTGGTGTGATTCAATATAGTAAGTTAAAAGTGATCCTGGAAAAGGTTGCCCTAAGACAAAAAATTTGTATTGCTGTTCTGATGTGTTGTGGTGTTGGACAATGCAATGACACCATATATGTCACCCTTAGCATTTAATAGGTTATTATTGCAAATCACTCTCTCAACATCCTGGACCTATTACCCGTATGGAATGATCATACTAGAATGAAAAATCAAATTTTAACTAAATTTACCAAGTAGTACACAAGGAAATGTATTTCTCTTTGTGTGACCTTTCATATCCTGAAAGTTCACAGCTTTCAGTGGTGAAAGATTCTTTAACTTGATCACAGAGATCACATACAGAAAAACTTTGTCATACATCAAGATTTTAATTGATGCTATAAAATGACCTAGGTTTCTAGCTCCATAAGATATTGCTTTGATTAGCTATGACATACAGAAATGTGTTTGACCTAACATTCAAATCAGAAGCACTTGAGAATTTTGATTTGCCAGCTTTTAAAATTTCAAGCCTGTTTTTCCTGTCATATTGAACAGGAATAGGATTAACATCAGAAAATTAAATAGTAATTCAAGTGTGCAGCTGGGTTTCTGTATTCTGAGATTGTTACGGATGGTTTATTAGAGACCTCCATTATACTGTAGTAGGTCCAAAAGAAGTTGCCTGAGATATGTGTTTGTTTGAGTTTTCTCCATTGTTATAATGATCCATTCCATGTGATCCAATAGAAGAGTAAAAACTATAATGGGATTTTATTTATGCACTGAGAAAATAGATTTAGGAAGAAAAGTGTGAAATATAATATGTCTGAGCATTATAACTCAACTGAGAAGAATATGACAGGGGATATAGTATCTAACACACCTTCTATGCGTTATTTTACTTATGTTTTTTCAATGTAAGGAAAATGCTGAACTCAAAAAAATACTATCTCGTTTGGTTAAGATAAGTGAAAAGCAAAGTTTTCCTGAAGTGAAGGTATTAGAGATAATAAAGAAATATATGACATAAAAAAAAATTATGGAACTGAAATAATCTTTATTCCCTTATCTGTCATATAAACTAAAGGTTCTTTTCAATGTATGAACACATTTTACATCATTTAAAAGCACTCTGACAGACCTTCTCCTGCTGAACTTTGGTCAGAAAAGCAAATCTTCATATGCAATCTAACTGAACAAGAAAAATTTCTATACTATCTCAGATTATCTGTGATGTTTGCTCAGTTCCACATTGCCATTAACAAAATTCTGCCTCTGAAAAGTTCTCTGCATGTTACCTCTCATTACCTATGAGAACAAAATCTCCTGCTACCTTCTTCATGAAGACATAAACTTGATCAGGTTTAGGACTCAGGTCAGCAAGGTCTGTTCCTGCAAAGACTTGTTGTCATCAACCCTGTTAGTATTTGCTATTCTCATTCTCAGCATAAAGTGAAAGCTGTAAACAGATGGACTACAGAAAGTTGAAAGGACTATGTGTGCTGTATAATAGTTATAAATTAATGATTTTTAATTTATCCTCAGGTGAATGTCATGTGAAATCTTCACATATTAGAGATTTATACAGTTGCTTTTGAAATGTTTTGGGACAGTTGTCAGTACTGTGATTGTATCACATAAACAAAGTATGACGTTTTCACAGAGATCCGCAATGATTCATTATTTTTGTTTACTTTTATCTATACTTGCATTTTTCATTGGTTTCATTAAGGTAATTTTTCCTCTCCATTTCTTTTATTAAACCAGTAGTCCACTATTGTGTTTCCTGTTCAGTTTTGACAGTGTTTCTTAGAATTTAAAGCCCTATGATATCCTCCTCTATGTCAAAACAGACTGTTAATACTGTATTGACAGCAGTTAATTTTTGTTTGTCAGCACCATACCTTCTAGAAAGGCATCCCAGCTTGATTTTCAGATGTACTGCAAGGCTCACAAAAACTATTTTCTTCTGCTGTCACTAGTGTATACTAGTAAGTAATGAATGAGCTAATTATTATGAAACTGAGAAAGTAGGACAGTCTTCAGAAGATTAACTAAAATCAATAATTAGCAGAGGGAATTAAGTCACCAGTGGCTTTTGATGCTCATACCCACCAATACAGCCATTCCCCATTCAGGACAAGGAGGGATTGTGAATGAATATTTCTCTGGGCTTTGACTGCCAACAGGAGAGACAGTTAATTTTGAAAGCCATGAGGGATTTTCTCATTTGAACATTTCTCTTTGAGGGAGCACACTGAAATAACTGGAGTATTTAATATTTTAAAATAAAATTGTTCTAATATAGATAGGTTTGTTGTTTTCATTTTTTTCACTATAAAATTAGTTTATTCATCATTTTGAGAAAGGTGCATAGTGATGTGCATTTGGATTCAAATATGTTGCTTTCAGTGTAATCAGAGTGCAAAGTGATTGTACAGTCAGTAATAAGTGATGTTCTGCTGAGCTGGTGGCAATGAAAACCCATATTACATTTAGTTAGTGTTCTGCAGCAAAATAAATGACTACTTAAGAGTTTGTGGGAAACAGGTAATCAAATCCACACATTTTCATAGGACTTTTGCTTGAGAAAGATCTTAGGCTAGGTCTGGTTTTGGCTTCCTCCAGTCATGCTTTCATTTTCTTTTCCCATTTTTCATACCATATGTCCTGGGTAGTGGTTTTATTTAAATCTTCTGAAAAATATTTTAAAAAAGCGCCTAGCAAAATATTAGCTTGCCTTGTATCGTAATGTTCACTTTTTAGTTACTTCATATGTTGTAATCATATTGCACCCTTGATTTCATTGTGGATTTAAAGTCACTTGTTTTTAAGAGCATAGGGAGGGCCCAGATATGAGAAGGCCATTTGCGTTATTTTCGAACGCACTAGCAGCCCACACAGTATACTGTGTGTTGATATTGTAGTAGTTTCGTATTTATTTCTGTTTCCCCATAGGTTTCCATGCATTCGTGAGAGACTAAGAACATCTTTCCACCTGTTAGTTCATGTAAGTTGTGACGGATATATAACATCAGACCTGTACAAAAACTGGTTTTAAGACAAAAACTTATTTATTTATTTGTTTATTTTCTATGTCGCATGTATGTTTCTTTGGAACATAATTTTTGTATTACACTAATTCAGATATAATATTGACAGTAATTGTTTAAGGGTAAATTGTCATTCTACTTCCTTTTACTAAGACTGGACACTGGAGAAATCCGTGCAACAAGCACAGGAATATTTCTATGGGATTCAAATGTTCCTATTTCATTTACAGTGAGACTGCCTTATGGTCTTTCCCCCATCTCCTTCTATATTAATTTCCTTGCAAATTAACTTGGCTACCATATTGACTTCATCCATACTTGGATACAAGAGATTTGCTTTCTACATTATTTCCAAGCAGAAAAAAATAGCTATGATCAGTGAACAGAAAGCAGCCAGGTTACTAAGACTTTGAATTCTTGCAGTAATTGACCTCAGAATTAATTACAACAGTTCACAATGCAAAGGAAGTTAAGCTGTAGCTGGAAACCTTGGTCCATCTGTCTGGTCTCTACATCCATAGAATCACAGAATCGTATTGATTGGAAGACACCCTCAGGATCATCAAGTCCAACCATAACCTAGCTCTAACGCTAAACCATGTCCCTAATAACCTTGCCTATACACCTTTTAAACACCTCCAGGGATGATGACTCCACCATTTCCCTGGGCAGCCTGTTCTACTGCTTCGCCACCCTCTCCAAGAAGAATTTTTTCCTAATATCCAATCTAAACTTCCCCTGGCACAACTTAACGCAACTTCCTTTCGTCCTATCACATGTTACTTGGGAAAAGAGACCAACATCCTCTATGCTGCAACCTCCTTTCAGGTAGTTGTAGACAGTGATAAGGTCTCCCCTCAGCCTCCTTTTCTCCAGGCTAAACAGCCCCAGTTCCCTCAACCTCTCCTCATAAGACTTGGCTCCAGGCCCCTCACCAGCTTCATCACCTTCCTCTGCACTCTCTCTAGTACCTCAACGTCTTTCTTATGATTAGGGGCCCAGAACCGAACACTGTATTCAAGGTGGGGGGCCCTCACTGCCATCTGGCAGTCTACGAACAAATATAGCTAAAAAGATGGAATAACAGCTTTGAGAGTCACAATAACTTCAATAAAACCTCAAAAACGTTGACTCACTTTGCCATATATAGGATCAATGCACAACAGTTCTGTCATACTAGCCGTAACACTACGTATGATGTTATTGTTAAATCTGTAGGATATATGTGGAACAGTGGCAGTGTATAAGGTTAAAAGAAAACTCCTGTCACTGCTTGAAATCATAAATCCTAAGACATTGCTGACATCTGCTAGTCTATATTTTAAGCTCTTGTAAAATCAGTTTCTGGTTTCGTAGAGTCAAGAATGTGTTGCGTAGGGGCATAATGGTAAATACAATGCTACATTCACATATTTTCATACTATATGGAACAGTAAAATTCTTTAAGAGTTCACTTTTAATTTGTGTGTGTATATTTTCCTACTCCTAAGTCTTGTTTATAGTATTCAGTATTATTATATTCAGACTGAAAACCACCAAATTATGATGATAGCTACTAATCTGATATACAAAGCATTAATATTTATTGTTCCGAATATTCTTCAAGAATTCTCTGTGATTTATCAATGTTGGTTAAACAGATGCACAGGAGTTAAAAGTCATACTGAGGAACAACTTGTGAAGGCATCTATTTATGAATACAGTGTTATTTAAACCCTGAGCAGCGATGTAGCACATAAACATCTACTTGTAAAGTTTTTATGTGACTTTAATTCTTACTACTTTCATCTAATCTTCCAGACTATGAGAAAGGTAATAACACCGCTACATCTGTTCAACAAAGGAGTGGAAATTTTGGCCTAGGTTCACTCAATAATTTATTTCCTGTTATAGAAAATTTAACAAACAAATTTCAAAAGAAATCTCTTTGAGATTGCAGTTTGGTTTTTATTTCTCTCTTGTGCTTCTCCTGTCTGATTTTACCCTATGAAGGTAAAGTATTTATCTGCTTCTCTCTCCTTCATACACGCACTAATGCTCTTCTAATTTCAACTGTTACTGCAAGATGGAAGTCAAAGCTTCTTTGCCATATTTAAAATGTATTATTAATGCTTGCAGGTAGAGGAAAAATATCCAGAGGATAACATCACTTTGACATCTGTTTTACTGTCCTCTGACAGGCAATGAATCAAAAATATCTCAACCATTTTGAGAAGGTTATCACATGGGAAGAGAATTCTATTACTGTTGCTAGAACACTTTGTATGATGTCACTAACTGAAGAAATAAATCTACTTAAACCGAAGAACTCATAGATGTATACCATAATCTTATGCATCCTGTATTTGTGTTGTCAAGCCAAAAATATTAATGATGCTGATATACATACTTCAGGGTTGAAGATACATGGAAGGGCATAATGTTACTATAACATGACAGGATGAAAATAGCCAGGATCTTCAGTGGCTCTGTGGAAAGTAGAACATCCCAGATTCAGTGATGGAACAGGAGCAAAACTCATATATATTAGAGCAATCTGGCCTTTGTACCTAGTTTGCAAAATTAAATGCTGCGTTTATCCTTAGTCACAAAATCAGATATTGAATTACTGACATAAATTATTCTCTTTCCCTCAGAATCTTAACAAGCATTCAACCCTCGCTGCTTTAAGCCGTAAAAAGAGAAGAAATGATTGATCTTTATTGTATAATTCAGACCCTTAATAAAATGTATCTTCCACTAATAGATCCAGACGTATTTCAAATACTTTACTTAGCTAAAGGCATTATTAGAACAGAATATTTAGATGTTGCAGTTGAGCTTCAGTCTTTTTACAGTTCCTCCAGAGTTGTGATCTGACTATTTAAATCAACTATTTTTTTCAGCTTAGTTCACTAATGAGCATTTTTCCAATAACAGAAGAGCTCTCACTGTTCATCTACTTAATCTTCACACAAAAGAAATGCAGAAATAAGCAATGATAATCCAGTGCCTAAAATGCAGAAGCAGCAGCAGGAAATATTAACTTTTGCCCTTGCTTTAACAATGCCAACAAATGTTGTCTGACAACTAGAACAGAGCAAAGCATTTTTCTCTATGCCAATACATGTACATGCACACATTTACTCTCAGTTTTCTTCAGGACTTCAGATGTAGTTATTTGAGTGAAACATTTTGTAAGACAGAAGCCTAACTTCCCTGTGCCTCTGTCCTGGTTTTGTTAAAAAGGAGACCAGTTCTCTTTTAGTGAATTTTCCTTTCAGCTAAGTTCTTCTAAATACCTTCTAAGTAACTGCACTTCTCTGAAGTTAACTAATTGTTTTATGAGACACTGCACTCCAAAACTGATAAGATGACCAGTGGAATGCACAAGAGGCCCATGTTTAGATTTTTTACTATAGTAACCAAGGATTCTGATAAAATTCTGCCAGCTCTGCCGTGAGAGGGGCGTATTTGCAAGGAGGGGTGGACAGAACAGGTTGTTAAAACTGACCAACTGAGTATTCCATCCCATACACATCATACACCCTATAAAAGTGGAAGATCACGAGGGTCTCGCTCTCTTTGACCATGGCTGGCATTTGAAGAGGACCCTGCCTGTTGTCCCTGCGATCCAAAGCCTGGTTCCAGACCCTGCATCCCTGAATCCAGTTTTGGTTTTCTGTGGAGTCCAGCCCAGGACTTCTGGATACCTGCCTTACAGCCGCTGGAGTGACACTAACTCTGCGCAGGATGATGGAACGCTGCTACCCCAGGATATTCAGGACTGGTTTTGTATATTTTGTATATTTTCTCTCATTATTAGTAGCATTAGTAAAGCATTTTAAAAATTTTTTTTCTAACTTGAAAGACTCTCTTCCTTATCCTCCTGCCACCTTTTCCTATGCAGGGAGGGTGGGGGGGTGGTTTAACAGAGAGCATCTGCCACAGTTTATTGCCGCAATGCAATAAACTTCGACAGCCTCTATGCTCCCTCTTTGAAAGCCATTGATTTGTGCTGGAACTCCTGTGCCTCTCCATGGGAGCTCTGCCCACAGTCTAAGCATGGTTCCAGCTTTAGTGCTAGAACTTAGCATCTCACGTAGTCCTCAGCAGCATAACACTGAAAAACTACTTAAGTGGCCTTGCAATAAACTTTGACAGGTTTATTGGTGGCCTGTACGAGGAAAGATAAGAGAAACTGTGACAGATTTTATTGGTGCTGTGACTTAGATCAAATGAGAAAGGCTGACAGTTTTATTGGTGCCTCTGGGAACAGCGATGGGGCTTGAGTGAGAAGGGAAAAGAGTGGTATTTGATAATTAGCCTAAACAGCTTCCCAGGTAGTACAAGCAAGAGAGTATTGGACTTCTGATTTAAACAGTCTGGGTTCTAATCCTCTGGTGGGAGGAAACCTCAGAAAATGGTAGATCTGTGTGCTTTATGGGTTGTATTGTGATGATAAAGCAGACTACAGTTTGTTTTTTATTTAAAGGATGTTGTTGCAAATCTGGTATGATTTGTATTATTTGCTCACGTGGTTGGATTCAATGATGCCTTTTTGGGGGGTTGATGCTTCTTGTTAGTGTTTACGTGCAGAACATCGTCTTTGGAAGCTGGGATAAAACTGCTATAATAGCTTTGTTACTGGATTGTGTAGTATTGCTTTATATGGTAATAGTTAAGCCAGTGGTGTATTTCTATCCACTGTTGTCACACTTCAGGAGTATGCATTTTTGGAATTCTTTGGTAGAAGCAAAAGAAATTAAAGAGAACTGTACCTTTTGTTTTTTCAGTTGCAGGAGTGAGATTTCAGGAGAGCTATTCAACTAACCCTTGCCTTTTTCATTAGGGGAAATTACAGATGCTTTGGGGAATTCTGAATATCCCTGGACATTTGAGTGAAGCTTGTTGGTATTACTGGGTCTCTGGAATATGTTTCAGTCTTTGCTGGTGATAAAACTACTTAGAAGGACTGCAGCAATCCTAACTTCTGCAACAGGTGTTGCAGCAATTGAGGTTTCAACAATGTCCACTTCAGCCACGTCAAATCTGACAACAGATACTTCAGCTACTGCAGCTCACTTGACAAGCACTGCAGCCACTCCAATTCATAACTTGGATAGTGCAGCCATACCAGTGCCAATGACAGTTAATGCTGCTATTGCAACTCCAGCATCAGGCATCACAGCCACACCAATGCTGACTACAGATACTGTAGCCACTACGGCTTCAACAACTGTCACTGCAGCTGTGCCAACTGCAATGTCAGTTACTGCATCCACTCAGACCTCCACAACATGTGATGTGGCCATTCAAACTTCAGCAGTATTAGTTGCCACTTCAAGAGGGAGGCAAAAGAAAACACAGTTGGAATCCATTGTGGAGGAAGATGAAGATGAAGAGCAGGGAGAGGTTATTTCTGAAATAAAACAAGATGAAGAGGAAGATGAAGAAGAGTCAGAGGAGGAAGGAGAGGGTCCTTCTGCAGCAAAGCAACCAGAGGGTCTTTCTAAAGCAAAGCAATCAGTAAAGGAAGAGATAATAGAGCGCTCCTTATCTTTGAAGGAGTTGAGAACTGTGAAACAAGATTTGAGCCGTCGTGAAGGTGAGCCAGTTGTCACTTGGCTCATTCAATGCAATAATGTGGCCAACAGTTTGGAATCAGATGGCAAGGGAGCCAGTCAATTGGGATCACTGGCCAGAGATGGTGGCATTGATAAGGAAATTGCAAAGAAGAAACAAAATCAAAGCCTCTGGAGGCAAATCTTGTCAGCAGTAAAAATCAGTTTTCCTTTAAAAGATTATATCGTATGCCACCCAACCAAATGGACTACCACGGAGAAAGGTATTAGGTATCTGACAGAACTGGCTGTGCGAGAGATCATTTACAGCAACCCACAGACAATTATAGATCCTGACGAAGTGCCATGTACCTGAGGAGTACTGAAGAGGTTTGTGCAGAGTACACCACTATCTTATGCCCACAGTTTAGGATTACTCGTTGCTTCAGAAGGAGACGAGCGATCAACTGTGGGTGAAATAGCAAACATTGCAACCATATGAATACACTCTTTCTTCTCCCCAACAAGCCTGTGTCTCAGCTGTGGAGAAACTATGTGATAAACTGTCCAAGAGGGAGGACAGATCCTACTCATCACCTGCACAGGCCTGATTCACAGCTATTAAGAGAAGACGCCCTTCTGTAGCACCAGCTCAAGAGAAACAGAACAAGTCACGTGGTGAATTACGTTGTTTCCTGCATGACCAGGGGGAATATGTGAGTAACTGGCATGGAAAACCCACTGCTGACCTACATGAATAGGTACATGAGTTAGAAGGAAAAACTCCCAAGAGAAAAGCTGCTCCAGTTTCCAGTGGGAGACTTTCCAGTCACAGTAGGAGGGTTTCTTGTGTCTCCCTACTAGAGTCAAGTAAAGACAATTAGGGGTGTCCTGCCTCCAGCCAGGTGGAGGAGAGGGACAATGACAACCGAGTTTATTGGACTGTGTGGATTCAACGGCCTGGTACATCAGAACCACATGAGTATAAAGCCCTGGTAGACACTGGTACACAGTGTAAAATGATGCCATTGAATCATAAAGGGTCAGTATCCGTCACTATTGAAGGATTGACTGGGGGATCTAAAGAATTGACTGTATTAGAGGCTGAAGTGAGCCTAACTGGAAATGAGTGGGAAAGGCACCCTATTTTGACTGACCCAGATGCTCCATGCATCCTTAGCATAGACTACCTAAAGAGAGGGTATTTTAAGGACCCAAGTGTTATTGTTGGGCCTTTGCTATAGCAGCTGTAAAGACTGAGGACATTAAACAGCTATCTACTTTGCCTGGTCTCTCAGATGACCCTTCTGTTGTAGGACTGCTTAAGGTCAAACAGCAACAAGTGCCAATTGCTACCATGATGGTGCACAGATGACAATATCACACCAGCTGAGATTCCCTGATCCCCATTCATAAACTGATCCAACAACTGGAGAATCAAGGAGTGATCAGTAAGACTCATTCACCTTTCAACAGTTCTATATGGACAGTGCCAAAGCCTAATGGAGAGTGGAGATTAACTGTAGACTATCGTGGCCTAAATGAAGTTACGCCACCATTAAGTGCTGCTGTGCTGGACGTGTTAGAACTGAAATATGAACTGAGGTCAAAGGCAGCCAAGTGGTATGCCACAACTGACATTGCTGATGCATTTTTCTCTATTCCTTTGGCAGCAGAATGCAGGCCACAGTTTGCCTTTACCTGGAGGAGTATCCAGTACCTCCGGAATCAACTGCCCCAGGGGTGGAAACAGCCCTACCATCTTCCATGGACTGATCCAGACTGCACTGGAACAAGGTAAAAGCCATACAGCTGCCATTGGACGTTGCTGAAAGAGAAAAGTAGCCAGTACTTTATCTCTACACTGACTCATGGATGGTGGCAAATGCTCTGTGGGGATGGTTAAAGCAGTGGAAGCATAACAACTGGCAGCACAGAGGCAAGCCTATTTGGGCTGCCCCATTGTGGCAGGACATTGCTGCTCGGCTAGAGAACCTGACTGTAAAAGTACGTCATGTAGATACCCATCTGCTTAAAAGTTGAGCCACTGAGGAACATCAAAACAACCAGCAAGCAGATCAGGTTGCTAAGATTAAAGTAGCTGAGGTGGATTTGGACTGGCAACATAAAGGTCAACTTTTTCTAGCTTGGTGGGCCCATGGTGCTTCAGGCCATCAAGGAAGAGATGCAACATATAAATGGGCTCGTGACCAAGGGGTGGACTTAACCATGGACATTATTTCACAGGTTATCCATGGTTGTGAAACATGTGCTGCAATTAAGCAGGCCAAAAGCTTAAAGCCTGTGTGGTATGGGGGATGGTGGTTGAAATATAAATATGGGGAGGCGTGGCAGATTGACTATATTATACTCCCTCGAAGGCGCCAAGGGAAGTGCTATGTTCTTACAATGGTGGAAGCAACCACAGGATGGTTGGAAACATATCCTGTGTCTCATGCCACTGCCCGGAACACTATTCTGGGCCTTGAAAAGAAACTCCTATGGCAGCACGGCACTCCAGAAAGAATTGAGTCAGACCATGGGACTAATTTTAAAAACAGCCTCATAAACAACTGGGCTAAAGAACATGGCATTGAATGGGTGTATCATCTCCCCTATCATGCACCAGCCTCTGGAAAGATTGAGCGACACAATGGCTTGTTAAAAGCTACCCTGAAGGCAATGGGAGGTGGAACCTTTGAAAATTGGGATAAGAATCTGGCACAAGTCACCTGGTTAGTTAATACCAGGGATCAGCCAATTGAGCTGGCCCTGCTCAGTCAGACCTTTTACATACAGTGGAAGGGGATAAAGTCCCTGTGGTGCATGGAAGGAACATGTTAGGAAAAGCTGTCTGGGTTATTCCTGCTTTGGGCAAAGGCAAACCAGCTCATGGGATTGTTTTTGCTTAAGGGCCTGGCCTAGTGTGATTTGAAATGTAAAAGTCTTATTAAGAACCCAGTTTACACAAATGTTGAGGCCATGCATTTCTTTTGATTCCACTCGTCCTTTTAATTATGGTTTTATTTGTATTCAAGATACATAATCATATAATCATGCAGCAATGAAATATTTTGCAAGATGTTTACAGCAGATTGTGACTACAGAACTAATCAGATTACATAATAACATCTTATAAGGAGAGTAGGATAAAGTACAATATCAGTTTATATAACTCTGGGCTGTGTAAGAATGCAGTTAAGAATTTTGCCTAATTTTGAAAAGAAAAGATAACTATGAACCATTTCTGAGCAGCACATCAATGATTCGCATTTTGTTATAAAGTACAAGGTAATGGATGGGTTACATATCAAGGACCAGCATTTTTCAAGTGAAAGTTGTAGAAGTCAGGAAAGACTATCTTTATGGTGTTGTACTGGACCTGATGGTCACCAAGGCAAGTGAGCTAATCAGCGACATCAAGATTGGAGGCAGTCTGGGCTGCAGTAATAACACACTCATGGAATTCGCAGCCCTGAGGGATATGGGATGGGTGAACAGCAAAGTTGGGAACCTGAATTTTAGGAAAGTCAAGTTCCAACTCTTCAAGGATTTAGTCAAAACGGCCCCTTGGGAAGCTGCTCTCAAGGACAAGGGACCAGAACAGAGCTGGCAGAACTTTAAGGATGCTTTCCATCAAGTACAAGAGCTTGTGATCCCAGGTGTAAGAAATTGTGTTAAGGAAGGCAAGATGCCAGCATGGCTGAGACAAGGCCTGCTGGTCAAACTAAAGGGCGAGAAGGAAATGCACAGGCAGGGGAAGCAGGGGCAGGTATCCTGGGAAGAGTGCAGAGATCCTGCCTGGTTGTGTACAGATGAGGTAGGGAAGGCCAAGGCACAGCTGGAGCTGAACTTGACAAAGGATGCAAAGAATAACAAGAAGGTCTTCTACAGCTGTGTCATACAGAAAAGGAAGGTCAAAGGAAGCATGCCCTCCCATAATGAGCAAGACTGGCACACTGGTAACAATAGATGAGCAGAAGGCTGAGGAACTCAGCAACTTCTTTGCCTCAGACTTCATGGGTAATCTCTCTTTCCACACTTCTCAAGTGGTAAATGAACTGCAAGACAGGGACTGAGAGAGCAAAGTCCCCCTGACTGTAAGTGAGGATTTGGTTGGTGACCACTTAAGCAACCTGAACATACATAAGTCCATGGGACCTCAAGAGTTGCATTCCAGGGTCCTGAGTGAATTGGCTGATGCAGTTGCAAAGCCACTGTGTGTGATATTCGAAAAGTCATGGTAGTCAGATGAAATCCCTGGTGACTGGAAAAAGGGAAACATTGCACCCATTTTTGAAAAAGGTAAAAAAGGGGAGCCCAGGAACTACCAACCTGTCAGCCTCATCTCTGTGCCTGGGAAGATCATGGAACAGATCCTCCTAGAAGCGATGCTAAGGCACATGGAGGACAGGGAGGTGATTCAGGATAGCAAGCATGGCTTCACCAAGGGCAAGTCCTGTCTGACCAATCTAGTGGCCTTCTATGACAGAATGAGTACATCAGTGGACAAAGGAAGGGCTATGGATGTCATCTATCTGGACTTCTGTAGAGCCTTGGACATAGTCTCCCACAACATCCTTCTTTCCAAATTGTAGAGATATGGATTTGATGGATGGACTGTTTGGTGGATGAGGAACTGGCTGGATGGTCACACCCAGAGAGTGATAGTCAATGGCACAATGTCTGGATGGACACTGGTGACAAGTGGTGTCCCTCAGGGGTCCATACTGGGACCAGTACTGGTTAATATCTTAGTCAATGACAGAGACATTGGGATTGAGTGTACCCTCAGCAAGTTCGTATTTGACACCTAATTGAGTGGGGCCATTGACATGCCTGAGGGACAGAATGCCATCCAGAGGGGCATGTAAAAGCTTGAGAAGTTGGCCCATGTGAACTTCATGAGGTTCATCAAGGGCAAGTGCAAGGTCCTGCACGTGGGTTGGGGCAACCCCGAGTATTAATACAGGCTGGGGGATGAAGGGATTGAGAGCAGCCCTGCCAGGAAGAACTTGGGGGTACTGGTGGATGAAAGATTGGACATGAGCCATCAATGCATGCCTGCAGCCCAGAAGGCAAATTTTATCTTCGGCTCCATCAAAAGAGTGGAGCCAGCAGGTCAAGGGAGGTGATTCTGCCCTTCTGCTTTGTTCCCATGAGACCCCACCTGAAGTACTGTGTGCAGCTCTGGAGTCCTCAGTACAGGAAAGACATGGACCTGTTGGAGAGGGTCCAGAGGAGGGCCACCAATACGATCAGAGGCATGGAACACCTCTGCTGTGAGGGCAGGCTGAGAGAGTTGGTGTTGTTCAGTCTGGAGAAGAGAAGGCTTCAGGGAGACCTAATTGCAGCCTTTCACTACTTAAAAGGAGCCTAAAAGAAGGATGGGGACAGACTTTTTACGAAGGCATCTTAGGACAGGGCAAGGGGTAATGGTTTTAAAGCAGAAAAGGGGAGATTCAGGATAGATGTGACGCTGGCAAAATACTGGAACAGATTCCCCAGAGAGGTGGTAGATGCCCCATCCCTGGGAACATTAAAGTCCAGGCTAGACGGGGCTCTGAGCAACCTGATTTAGTTGAAGATGTCCCTGCCCATTGCAGGGGAGTTAGATTAGATTAGATGACCTTTGAAGATCCCTTCTAACCCAGACTATTCTATGATCTTATGATTCTATGATCTTTTTTCAAAAGATAGATAGAAGTCTAGTCTTATGTTTTATTTTTGTTGAGATTTTTTTTTTCAAAGCAGAATAAATTTCATGAGAAAATTGCTTCTGAGTCTCACTTTCTTCTTACTTCCAGAAGTAAAGATGTAGTCAAAAGTTTCAGGATAACCAATAACTTGCAAGACCAGCTGTATATATCAGTGTCTTTCAATCAGTGATGATCAAACTTTTTTCACCAAGCTGTCTCAAAGCTGATTCTGTTTACACTTCAGTCCTGAATTCTGTTTCTCTCTGATTACTATTCCTCAAAATTCCACAATTCAGTTTATCAGACTCAGAACTACAGTCATCAATTATTCCTCTCAAGGAAGTAAAAGACAGGATAAGGCTACAAGAACCTTGAAAAATGCTGGCAATTTTCAATGACACTATCCCTTTGAATTTTTCAGGCTAGATACAGTGCAAAAATAAGAAACAGAAATTTACCTTCTTATGTGAAGCAAGTCACTTCTCAGTGGTATAGTGATAGCCAATCCAAGTCTGAGCTCTTGGATTGTAAGAGACTAAATTTAGGATGACAATGTTTTTTTATTAAAACTTTTCTGTACACATGTAGTTCCAGGCCACTGGCTAATGTAAAATAGTAAAGTTCTACCATCTTCACCAATTCTGTGTTGATTTACTTATGCTGAAGTTTGGTCAGTAACTTTGGCATTTTTTTGCAGCTTTGCCATTCAGGTCAATGGCATATAACTACAGAATCAGAGAAAAAGCAGGAGAGAAGCAAGATTAAGTCAATCCTTGCTGTCGAGACAATTTTATACACATCAGTGTCACTTCTAAAAAACATTCATCTAGTCTACTCACTACAGTTTTTTCCTGGCTAAATCTTCCTAGACATTGCAAACTATTATAGTACCTCCAAGTGCTTCAGACTCTTCCCCCCGCCCCCTCCCCCCCAAGTGTCTAACCTGAATCTTCCTTTCTGAAATTTAAGGCCACTATTTCCTGGACTATTCAGCAGGGACAGCAACAGGAAGTCAGAAGTCAGTACTTAGTTGAAGACTGCTACAGCATTTCCCCTAAATTTTCTTTTTTGTGAGTTTAATAATCCTGGTGTGTAGTCTTCCTTCCCAAAAGTCATAACTTTCAGATGTCTGATCAATCTTTTTGCTGTTCAAACAGTCCACTTCACTCTTGAATTGTGGTGCCCAAAATGAACACAGTACATCATCTAAGGAATCCCCCAAACTGAAAACAGTAATTACTGTATGTGTCTTGTAGTCTGTATGCTTGTTTAAACATTCCAGCATGATGCTTTTTCACAACAGCATGACATTGTTGACTGCAATACATTTGTCCTCCACAGAGATTTACTATTCGATAAATTACATAGTAACATGTGTGTACATACATATAGTTAGGACTGGCGTTTTGAGCGAGTCTTTTAATTTTTTTGGGAAAAAAAAAATAGTATATAGTTTATTGGCTTATCAAAAGCAAACTAAAGTTCCATTGACTCCTACACAGCAACACTACTATTTTAATAATTCAGCAGATTTGGTGATAGTCTCATGTATTTTTCTCTAATTAATTACACACATTTTACTTTATAAACATGTTTTGACTCTTCGTGTAGGAGTACAATTTATCCAGCTTGAATATAGTATATATACACACATAATGGAAAACAAAATCAAAAACTCTTCTAAATTCAAGTCATATACTTTTCAGAAAACTATGAGCTTCCTCTCTTTCTTTGGTTTCTCTAGACTGCACTCCTGTCCATTTCATCCAGAACAGAGAAGCAGCCTAACAGGCACATCTTGCCCCAGAGCAAAAGAAAGAAAACACACTTTCAGGACCCTGTGCAACTTAGGTTTCACCTGGATATTCACACTTGCTTCTCTGAACATACCTTTTTCTTGCAGACCTGAGAAGATCTGGTCCTCAGATGAGACATTCAGGATAATGAAGGGTTTCGCAGTGTAGCTGCTTAAACCTCACTTTACTGAAGTAGTAGGTCTAATCACCTTTATACCCCAGAGGGATTGCTGGGGCTCAGTTCACTGCCTCTCTCTAGTGCAGCAGACTATCCCGGTCAGTAATTATTTCAACATATATGTTGATGAACATACTTGTTCTTTTAGAAACTGTTGTGGTTTGATCATGGGGAGACAATCAAAAACCGTGGCAGATGTGTTTTTCTTAACCTTCTTCCCCCTTTTCTCCCCCTTCTCCTCCCCCTTTTCAGTAAGGACAAGCGATTTTGAGAGGAAAGGAAAAGAAGGACAGAGAGAAGAAAGTTGGAAAGTTGGAAAACATTTTACTGATGCTACTAAATAAACATAGAGAAAATAACGCAGATCAAATATTATAGAACCAGTCTTGCAATTCCCAGCAACTTCTCTGGCAGGACCCTGCAGCCAACCGGAACTAGATTCAGTCTTTCACGAGGCCTCAGCTTGCAGGGATGGCAGAAAGAAGCAGAGATGGAGAAGCAGCAAAGTGAAGCAGCATAAGACCAAGCAGAAGAAGGAAAGTCCTTTTGGCCTCCACCTTTTACATCCAGGATGTGGTGAATGGGATGGAATACTCCAATTGGTCAATTCGTGGTCACCTGAGTCAGACCACTTCCTCTCATTGCTTCCCCCAATGACCTTCTGAGTATCTTCACCAGACAAGTTATTTCTCTTGCAAATTGTGCATGTGACCAGCTTGAAGGGAAGCACAATTTCAATTATAATGTTTACCTTTGCCCAGGATAGAGAGCACTTAATCAGTGTGGCCTATAAGTTTTTGTGTTTTAATAGAACACAGTAAGCATTATAACCAAGATCAAACTACAGAAAAAAAATACTAGGATAGCATATCTTGTCTCTTCGTCCGTTTGCCAAACTGAGTTTGGTTTCTCCACCTCCAAAACAAGAACAGGCAGGTTCTTCATTTAAATCACTACTATTGATCTGTAGCTTTCCTAGATTCGATGTGTATTAATCTATTTCAGTATTAGGTCACTCACTCACCCAGATGTAAAAGGTCACACAGAGGAAGGAAAAGGTGAGCCTGTCTGTCAAAGCTTTTCTTCATGGAAATAAATGCCCTGGTCTACAGACGCCACTGAAGCAATGCAGTACCTCAGACCTGACTTCTAATGGGTTGAAGGCATGGTGGTTAATTTCTTTCTTGTTTTCTTCTGGCAACACTGTATGCTTTGCCAAAAATGGCTATGTGTAGGTGTTGGGTAATTACTCAGTGTTTCACTGCTTTTCAGAGAAAAATAAACCAGTAAAATATGTGAAAATATTTCTGCAGCATGTAATTATTAAATAAAAAACTGTATTTTCTGGTTCCAGTAAGCATGGAACTGTGACATAAGGACATTCACATAGTGCTGTTCACACGAGTTCTCACTTAACTAGTTAATTCTATATGGACAAGTCTGCTTATCATCTTCTGTTCAGCCCTTAGCATATTTCTGACTAAAGATAACTGAAGATGGCTAGCATAGTATTTAAAAGCTTTCTTTTAAAAACTGTGCAATGGTAAATTGCTACAGGATTGTCAGGGTTCACACCTGAGATTTTGGGGATGAATAAGGAGTTCCCAGCTCATTTAGGAACAGGATGGGCAGATTCACTTGAGAGGGAGCTAGAGAACTGCAGTTCTAGAAAAATGTACTTTCCATCTCAGGGGTCAACAGAAAGCCTTTTACAAGGGACTGGCTGGGAGTGGTGACTCAGTAAAGCTAGTCCATACGTCAGTCCAACCTCTCATTTATTTTTGGTGATACTGATGTGGTACTTGGGATGATGTATCAAGAGCTCTAATCAATTTCCAGTGCTGCAGAATTGTTAGCCTCAAGATGTCATCTGCTTCTCATTTTTTGTTTTCTTTTGTTTCATTGGAACAATCAAGTTTAGAATAATGGAACCTGTTAAGCAGATGTTAAAATAAGACTGAAACATTTGTTTGCTGATTATTATGTGCTGATGGTGCAGATAAATAACAAATAACGCAGCCAAGAATCACAACAGCATGTCTCTGGGGAACAAACAGTGACATTTAAGCCCTTTTTGAGCAAAATGCTTGAACACACATACTTGCTAAAATCCATGTTTAATCTATTAAATCAAGATAGCCTTCAGTGTGGTAAGAGCAGGAGAAATAGTGACATCATCTACAGAGCTCAGAAAACACGGAAGTGGAGATGGTTTGTGACACCATGGATTAAACTACCATCTGCAAGGAGACTTGTGAAGGATCTGTGGAAGGGTGCTCCTGCTCCTTGGGGCTGCCCTCTGCAGGCACCTGAAGGAGGACAAGGGTGTGGAGCAGTCAATGCTACATACTCCTGGGAACACATGAGCTGAGAACACACATCTCCAGATCCTCGTCTCCCATTGCATCTGTGCCCCCTCCCTACCCCCACAAGGACTGTGGGAAGAGACAGGAGGAGAAGGGGATACCCTCACTGTCCTCCTGCCAGAACAGCTATATGAGTTCCAGTTACAATCTCAGCATCAGTGTCAGCATATTTTTTTCTCTGGCAACCAACATGTCCAAATTCCACCAATAAAATTATTAAGTTAATTACTTTTCATCAGGTCACCGGACACTGAACTTATCCCTGTTAGCATAAATAAAGGTTCGTCAGCCAAGAAAACATACTTTCGAATCACATGGCTTGTAAACACAATAAATTTTTAATGTGAAGATGTAAGAACTGTACATAATGCTGACAATTCAATCTCTGGACCTTCTTTATTCCCTGCTTTAGTAATGAACTAAACCTCACTTTATATCTACGCCTGGGAATACAAGCAGCTGACAGTTTTGAGGGCTTTTATTACTATCCTTGTTAATGAAAGTCATTACTTTAATTATTCCTCAAAACTAACGACTAGTATAGTTCTCTGTTTCAGTCTTCACTGAAATTCAATTTAGCTCTGCTTTACAGAGGTCTGACTTTTTTTTCTATTGATTGATAAATTAAATTTTAAAAAATCTTCATAACAGTATGGAAAATATTGGTGGGAATTATATACAGCATTCTATTACTCATAGTTACTTATTTTTGCATTCTCTACTGTTTAATATTTGTGTGGAGATTTGCCATTTTATTTTACTATTTTTGTAAGATTTCAGAAAGTGATCTGTGTATCAGGTAATAAATCAGTGAGAATACTCTCTACGTAACTCTGGAAACACTTTAAACTCTAAGTGGAAAAAGAATAGGAATCGTATTCAATGATCTGAATAGTATTCCTCACAAATGGGCGACATGTGGATGTTCAGTACAGTATAAACAATGGCAGAAGAAAATGTGTCTTCTACATCTGCAACATGAAGCCCACTCTTCTATGAAATCACTCTTTCTTGAAAGCTCAGAAAGCTCCAAATCAGCGTTTTGAATCAGGGTCATTGATGCCATCTTTGTTTTCAAAGTAGAGGTATATTCTAGTTTATTCTCACACAGAGTCACAGTCAAATATGGTTTATTTAGCCACATTTTATCCATTTAAATGAACATGGATGCTTGTAAGTTTAATTTATCAATTAATATGGCTACCTGCTTGCTATTTTAACAAGTCAGAAGAACACAATTAGTTGCTCACAATGACGAAGGAAAGTCATTGGAACAGAATTGGTGCTATACTTACATTTCTGGCTTTATATTTAGTTGGTGGCTAGTTCCTCAGCATAAGATTTGATGTTGTTAGTATTTGTCTAGGGACTGCAATTATCATTCAGCTCTTCTAACTCTAGCTTTGTAAGCAGTATGTAGTTTACGTCATCTCTTAAATTTTCTTTTTAGTCAAGGGACAAAGACAGATATGTCCAAATACATCTTTCTATTTTAAGGATTTTTTTAATGTGTGTAGGGTTAAGCCTATGGAAGCGCTTCTTTCCAGTGATTAGGTACAGGTAAAATTAGGTGAGATGAATCCTACGCTGTGTGTCTTTGTCATCCCATAAGAAGGTCTATTGTATAAGATTTGGCATTTAAAGCTTTTCAGTCGTTTCCTTGAGCCCCAGGAATGATATGCAAACACAAAAGATTTTACTAACATGACAAGTTCCTCATAATGAGCAGATCTAGACCACAGAAATAAGCTCCTTTCCACTTAAGGTAAAACTGTGAAATCAAAGAGGCAATGTCAGTGGCATTATTAATAAAATAAGAAAGTAAGTGTCAGCTGTAAAGGGATTTACCTTGCAATATCTGGATTAAATAAAAGTTATTTGAGATTGTTGAAGATAGATAGACTTTGCTGATAATAGCAGTGGTTTTAAGTCTGGACCTGATTTTTTGCTGCATACTAATTGATTAAAAAAAATTAATTCTATTCTTGAAAATTGCATTGGAAATTATTTATATTAAAATGTTAGATTCAGAGTTAATGAACCTGAAAAGGTATAGCTTGGTTTTCAGAATTTCTTCTACCAGACATGGATAACTTGTCTTATGAAATGTTCAGGGATTTAAATGACAAATGTTTGAAGGTAATTGTTAAATGTTTTAATTTAATTCTTAAATAAATTTTGTATCTCAGCCTTTGGGGAAATACAAAAGAGCATATGTACCTGCCACTAGTTCTTTGGTTCTTCCCATACCTTTTATCCATCAAACTAACTATTCTACTTGGACAAGGTAATCTCAGAAATTCATTGAATTCTGATTATGAATTATCTACAATGACTATTTTTTCCACGTATAAGCACCTTCAAACAGAATGAAAACTTTTCGCAAACACAAAGCAGGAGGCAGCTCAAGCTTGTGATGTTTCAAATGCTATTTGGGTCTAATATGGCTTGTAGGCAACTTAAGCCTTATGTTACTTCTTTCATTTTGTGACTTCATTTTTGATAATCTCTTCTTCTTCTTTTCTGGAGCCAAATCCTTTCCTGCTATTTCTGTGTCATCTGGAGGATTGAGAACGTATAATGAGGTGAAGGATAGCCAGAGAAAATTCATATGACTAAAAGGAAACTATTGCAAAATCTTTCCTATGGAGTTTTGGTTTGTGTTGAAAAAATAACATTTCAAGATAATACGAGTATTTTTGGTCCATGCCTGTTCTGTTGCCAGTGTGGTATGTATGGATTGCACCAGCATATTTTCCATCAGAAATTTATGTTTTATCATAAAATGCACCAACAACACTGTTCCTTTGATCTCTCTGTGGTCTGTCTCCTGAATATACTGTTGATAGTACGTGATACTATAAAAAATGAACTCAACTTTGATCATAAATCAGTCTCTCTAAAATAAATCAGGATTCTGAAATAAATAGAAGGAACTTATAATGTCACCATCTATATTTTATTAATTTTAAGTAAAAATATGAAGCTTTTTTCCATTTCTGTTAATTTGATGGTTTTCAAAATTACCAGATTCTCTTAAAGAAACTTGATTTCTCATTAATATTGTTAAAACCTAACCCAACTAAATGCAAGATGATGCTGTAGACTTAACATTTCAGTCTGGATAGATTGAAAAATAAGTCTGACCCTTCTTAATATGACATGAACTAGCTAATCTGATAAAAAAAATGATAAGAAAACATTCACAGCTGAAAGATATGCTGAGTATTCATTAATCAATGAGGAATCTCACTCTTGCATTAAAGTAATGAACAGTAAGTTGGAATAAAGAAAAGGATTTTATTGGAGTCCAACATTGGTACTTCGCTTTATCAGTGGGCACTGTGTGTATCTGCAAGTATGAACCAGCTATACTAGACAAATGCACAGCATTAGGGACATAGCCTGCCAAGCATCCTCTGTGACATAAAAAGAGGGAAGTAGAGTGGTAGACTTCACTCAAAGACAGTGAAATACACTACCCAACATTGTCTATGGTCTCCAAATTTGGTCCAAACTTCAGTCTGAAAACCAACCCCTGATTGTGATAGATCATTGCATGCAGCCTTCCACAAAGGTTCACTTGCAGAGTCGCCATCCAGAACCAACAGAATATTTACTGTTTCTCCTCCTGCCAAGGTTTCTCCAAGATTAGCTACTTTGCATGTTGTTCACTATGTCACTGAGTCTCGATTTCCTATTTCTTACTGAAATGCTCTTCGTGCATCACTTATTTTCTCTATCACATGCTAAGTGTTCTAATACCATGGTGATACACACTTGGCAAGAAGATGGCAGAGGAGACAGGAGTAGCACATCCTTCCTTTTCACATTTATTATTAGCACTTCATTCAGAAGACATTTAACAAGGCTCCAGATTAAATATGTGAGTCTCATCCCTTCAAGAACAATTCGTCTACACAGAAATATAAAGCAATACATTACATAGTACTGGTTGTTAAAGTATGTACAATGGCTTGTGTTTTTAATAAACAAATAAATGCAAGAATAAATTATGTTTCTGACAGTATAATATTCTGATCAAGCATAACGAGAGAAACTGGTCATGCACACATTATTGCAATGTGGAGAAACAATTTGTGTGCATCGGCTGTGTTTACAGGACTATCCTTAAATTTTGTTACCACAAGAATAAATTGCATGTATTACTGCTCACAGAAGAAGTGTGAGTACTGTAATATACTTTAATGTTATATTTTGAGGGAAACCAGAGGTCAGGATGCAAATTGGTGAGTTTACAACATCTTTAAATAACAATTGTTTAAATGCATATAGATTTTAGGCTTGAGTGCATGTGGCATTTAAGGGGCACTACAACAAGTAAATTTTTTTTGTGTTTATTTGTTCATTTTGTTGTTTCGTTGTTGTTTCGTTTTGTTGGTTTGGTTTTTTCGTGGTGGTATTGGTGTTGGTTTTTTATGGTTGCCCAGTACTTCCAGGGTTTGCAAAATCACCTATGCACTGCATCACTGTCTGAATTTGCAAATGTTTTACTGGATTTTAATGAAACATCCCAGGCATGAGGAGTAGAATTTGTGACCCCCAGAGAACAAGCATATTTCCTGCCCACACTGGGACACATAGAATGATGTTTGAAGTGAGGATGTGGTGCTAAGAGATTTAGAGCACCTTTAACTCACATTGCAACATGTCCTTAAACTCAAGTTTTCAGCCTCATTGCTCATCATACTGAGGTCCCTGGTTAATGAATATTCAGAAGCAGAGGTGCTGAACAAGAGAGAATAGGGCTTGGCCAGTCCAGTCACAGCAGGAATCAATCACTGTAGTGTTCCCATGGGGAGGCCTGGATTCAAGCCAGTCTGTGAGGTAATTCTGCCCTGGGTACATTTAGAATTGCTGTCTCTGGAGGCTTCTAAAACTAAACCGGACTAAAACATGAGAAAACATTTGTGGAAACTATGCTAGAAAGATGGAAAGGATGAGCTAAGCAGGCTTTTCCCTAAGTGAAGCTCCAAAATTTCTTGAAGATTCAAATAGTTCACATTCAAGATTTTGAGTTTCAGAAAGGAAACAGGCTTCTCAAATATTCCTAGTCCTAAAGGTCTAAATCATTAGACTGCATTTCTCAGAACTGGATGTGTTCACAGAAGACTTCCTATCTGAAAACAGTTTTTTGCTACATTCAGGGGGAAAAAAGGCAAGTAGACAAATTAAAAAAAAATATATTTTTAAATGAAGTATTTTACAAATAATTTTAAGTAATTTTAAAATATAGCTGTATATTGAAAAATGTAAAAAATCCAAAGAAAAACAGATACATAAAAGAGCAATAATCTGGAGCAACAGAAGTGAAATATGTTCCAATGATGTAAAACCAGACTTTTAAAAGACTAAAATCCAATCCCAATAAGGCGTCCCAGCCACTGGCTTGTTCCTCCCCTGCTGGTATTGGGGAGAGAATTGGAAGAGTAAAAGTGGGAAAACAAAAGTCATTGCTCTGAATGTCCCTCTTTTCCTTCTTTTCCCCCTAAAATATATATGGAGCATGATGTCATGGGATATCTATTAACCTGTTGGCCAGTTTGGGTCAGCTGTCCTGGCTGTGGGCCCTCCCAGTTTCTTGTGTACCTGTCACAAAGTGAGAAGCTGAAAAGTCCTTGCCTACTTAGCAACAAGTAAAACATCAGCATATTATCAACATTATTCTAATTCTAAATCCAAAACATAGCACTGTATCAGCTACTAGGAAGAAAATTATCTCAGCTGAAACAACGACAGGACCTATATAAAGCAAGTTTTGTTTGCATTGTCACATTGTCATGTGTATTTAAAAGCTGCTTTTCTTTTTCACTAATTTATGTTACGATTTACAAATGTAAAATGTCATATTTGTCATTTAGTCTGAAAGTTTTCTATTGTAGGCTTTGGCCTGTAGGTATGTTCTTACGAGCTTAGCTGATTTTAAATAGCTACAGTTTAGCCTTACCACAGCCAGAGAGTCTATAGAAAATAATAACATGCTTTTTTATGTGTTAGGCAAAAGATCACAACATATTGATAACATAAATCAGAAGTGTTGAACATTTCCAATGAAAGAGTTCAGGATGAATGATACATGCAGTGAAGCAACAATACTAATTCCTCTCTTGATTTTCTGAAAGACTGATCTGGATACATAGGCAACAGCTGCCTGGTCAAATACCTTCGAAAAATCAGTCTGGCATTATTAATCAGTGTTTTCAGTGAAGTGCATCATGCTATAACACCATGAAGCTGTCACCACATCCCAGCAAATAACATTAAGCGCTGTTCGGACATGACTTGTTCCAACAGAATACTTCAGTTTTCTGCAGTATAGAAAATGAAGCCCATATGCATAGTTTGAACCAGCTGGCAGCTCTCTAAGTTAGATAGGTATGAGCTACTTACAAAATCGGACACTTCTCCAGATGCTGCCACAATTAAAAACAAAGTAGTTTTCCTTATCTCAAAACACCCACATAATTTCTAGCTGTCAAGAGATTGGCATATTTTGACAATTTAAATAAAATAGATGCTTTCAGGGAAAAATACAAAAGAAAGAACTTTTCTTGCCAAGGAACTTGTTTTTTCCCCTAAAAATGAGCTGCACACACACACACACACACAAAAACAAAACGAAACCACAAAAAAACAAAATAGAAACCAAACAAAAACAAAAAAAAACAAACAAAACAACAGCAGCAACAACAACAAAAAACCACAAAAAAAGACAAAAAAAACTAAAAAAAAACCCCACTCACCTTGGCATGCTGTGAGGACTTTAATAAAAATTATTAGGCTTCCTCAGAAAGTAACAGTGAGAAGCTCTCTTCCCCAGATATGCAGACATATGAAGGCATTAAAATACCGTCCATCTCCTTTTGCTTGCGCTTTCTTTAGTATGCATAGTAGTGACAGGGAAAACTCAAAAGGCCCCTAGATTTTATTTCCTTTTTCACTATGGATAGATTTTCTCTGCCTGAAAGCGGTAGTCCAAACTTGGGTGAGACACCGTGTTTTAGACCATTTAGATCAGTGTAAAATTTGTCCAGCAACATTACTGCATCCAAGTCCATCGGTCAAGTCCACTATAAAAGAATGGGATCAGTCCATAACTGTAACCAACTTCAAACAAATGCTGTGCCTTTAGCACAATGTAGTGACACATTTCCAAGTACTTCCTTGGCACCACAAAAGAACAGCTATTCCCACATGTCCTGTGGAAACTCCACTCTGGTGTCATCTGTCTTTCAGCTTTTCTGATACCAAAAGCCGAATGAAAAAAACTATTTGGTTTTAAAAGCAAAGATTGACACAGCAGCTTGAATTTCTTTAAAAGGTCTATCTTTGCTAACAACATAGCAAAGACAAGGCTAAATATTCAACAGACAGCTGAAGTCACTAGTGTAGATCATCAGTTGGAGAAAGGTCTTGCAACATTGTTATTATGTGCTGTAATTAATCAGGATTTCATGTTGAGACACTGACATTTGTTAAACATTATGTAGTTCTGTCCTTGTGGTTTGCATTAATCTGAACATTACATAAATGTTCATCAGAATTTAAAACCAAAAGAACAAGTCTTGGCAAAGCTAGAATAACAAGTTCATGTAGGTGAAAAAGACCACCAAGATCTCAATAGTTTTCTTCCAGTGTATGCTTGATTTCCGATAAAATACCATTTTATCAAAACAAACAAACAATACCTTTTTATCAAAACAAACAAGCAAACAAGTCACGTGTGCTGATTTCAATTTTACAGCCTATTTCTAATAATCATTCTAAGCAATTAAGGACTTTTTAAAAAATCTCTCCATTTTAAAGTGTATTGTATTATTTTATAGTGTATCGTTGAATAATTCATCTCCTAGATACAGCTATTAGTCAGACTCAGAGCCAGTATCTCCATTTTATGAACTCAACAAAGATAACTCTGTAATAGCCTCAAAGTCAGTAAACTTGATCATTTCTTCATTAGCCAATTCCCTACAACTACGAAGTATCAGTTATTTCAGAAACTCATTTAATACAACTCTCCACACATTCGTTGTCTGCTTTTAATGTTTGCAACAGTTGTTACAAAAAAGAGAAATGAGTTTTGATTTGCATCCTGTTATGAGAAAGTATTCCAGGGACATATTGTCACTGTTTCTGTTACAGATGGCAATTGGAAGTATACCTTGATCAATAATTTCTTGTTCAGTTTAATTGATTGTTCTCTACTGTTTTACTTCTTTATTTTTTGTATTGGTTTGGTTTGGTTTTGGTTGATTAGTTGGTTTGGTTTTAGTGGTACAATCATCTGTGTTTTTTAAGGTAACTAAGACAATTTAGGGAAAGATGGAAACCAGAGTATTGTTCCTTGAAGAACCAAAAGCTTCAGGTCTGAGAAAGTAAGCAACTAGGTGGGGAGGCACTCATTCTAACCAAGGAATCAGATCATTTTCAGCTTAGACAATGACTACAAATTGGTGGCAAAATGAAAATAATGGTACTTATCCTACACTTATCATAGAATTGTAGAATCATTTTGGTTGGAAAAGACCTTTAAGATAATCAGGTCCAAACATTAACCTAACACTGCCAAGTCCACCTCTGAACCATGTCCCTAAGAACCTCCTCTAAGGACCTTTTAAACTGTCCAGGGATGGTGACTCAACCACTTACTTGGGCAGCCTGTTCCAAAGCCTAACAACCCTTTGCATGAAGAAATGTTTCCTAATATAGAATCTAAATCTCTCCTGGTGCAACTTAAATCCATTTCCTCTTATCCTACTACTTTATACTGGGGAATATAGACCAATATCCACTTCGCTGCAACCTCCTTTCAAGTAGTTGAAAAGAGCAAGAAGGTCAACCTTCAGCCTCTTTTTCTCCAGGCTAAGCAGCCCCAGTTCCCTCAGCCACTCCTCATCAGACTTGTGTTCCAAACCCTTCTCAAGCTTTATTGGTCTTCTCTGAACTTTCTCCAGTACCTTAATATCTTTCTTGCAGTGAGGGGCCCAAAAGTGAACGCAGTATTCAAGGTGCAGCATCATCAGTGGTGAGTACATTGAAAAGATCACTTCCCTAGTTCTGCTGGCCACACTATTACTGATGCAAGCCAAGATGCTGTAGGCCATTTTGGCCTCCTGTGCACACTGCTGGCTCATATTCAGCCATCTGTCAACCATCACTCGCAGGTCTTTTTCTGCCAGGTAGCTTTTCAGCCGCTCTTCCCCAAACCTATAGCATTGCATTGGGTTGTGAATCAAGTTAAGAACTCAATATATGCACTTACTGAACCTCATTGACCTCAGCCCAGTGATTTAGCCATTCCAGATCCCTCTGTAGAGCCTTCCTACTCTCAAGAAAATAAACACTCCTGCCCAACTTGGTGTCATCTGCAAATGTACTGAGGGTGCATTCAATCCCCTCATCTGGATCATTGATAAAAATACTAAACAGAACTGGTCCAAATATGGAGCCCTGGTGAACACCACTCATGACTGGTTACCAACTGGATTTGACTCCATTCACCACAACTCTCTGGGCCTGGCCATCCAACAAGTGTTTTACTCAGTGAAAAGCATGCCTGTCCAAGCCATGAGCTGCCAGCTTCTCCAGGAGAATGTTGTGGGAAATACTGTCAAAGGCTTTACTGAAGTCTAGGTACACAGCAGCCACAGCCTCTCCCTCATCCACTAAGCAGGTCACCTTGTCATAAGAGAAGATCAGGTTACTCAAGCAGGAACAGTCTCCCATAAACCCATGATGACTGGGCTTGATCACCTGCTGGTCCTTTACATGCTGCATGGCACTCAAGATCATCTGCTCCATAACCCTCCCTGGCACAGAGGTCAGACTGAAAGGTCTGTTGTTATCTGGATCATCCTTCTGGCCCTTCTTTTAGATAGGAATCACGTTAGCCAACTTCCAGTCAACTGGGACCTCCCACTTAGCCAAGATTGCTAGTAGAGAATGGAAAGTGGCCCGGGGATCACCTCCGCCAACTCCCTCAGCACGCTTGGGTGCATCCCATCTGGTCCCACAGACTTGTGTGTGTCCAAGTGGTGTAGCAGGTCACTAACCATTTCCCCTTGGATTATTGGTGCTTCATTCTGCTCCCCGTCCCTGTCTTCTGGCTGAGGGGACTGTGTACCTGGAACACAGCTGTTCTGACTGTTAAAGACTGAGGCAAAGAAGGCATTTAGTACCTCAGTCTTTCCCTTGTCCTCTGTCACTGTTTCCCCCTGAACCCACTAAAGGATGGAGATTCTCCTTAGCCCTCCTTTTGTTGTTAATATATTTACAGAAACATTTGTGTTGCTTTTACAGCAGCAGCCAGATTCAGCTCTAGTTGGGTTTTAGCCCTTCTAATTTTCTCCCTGCATAACTTCGCTGCACCCTTTTAGTCCTCCTGAGTTGCCTGCTCCTTCTTCCAAAGGTTATAAATACTCCTTTTATTCCTGAGTTCCATCCAAACCTCTTTGTTCAGCCAGGACGGCCTTCTTCCCCACCAGCTCATCTTTCGGTACATGGGGAGAGCCCCATCCCGCAACTTTAACATTTTCTTTTTAAAGCATGACCAGTCGTCCTGGACTCCTTTGGCCTTCAGATTTGCCTCCCAAGGGTCTCTGTCAACCAGCCTCCTAAAGAGGTCAAAGTCTGCCATCCGGAAGACAAACGTAGCAGTTCTGCTGACCCCCTTCTGATTTCTCCACAAGTCAAAAACAGTATCATTTCATGATTACTATGCCCAAGGCAGCCTCTGACCGTCACACCACCCACAAGTCCTTCTCTGCAAATAACAGGTCCATGGGGTGCCTTCCCTAGTTGGCTAACTAACCAAACTGTGTCAGGAAGTTGTCTTTCACACAATCCAGGAGCCTCTTAGATGGTTTCCACTCTGCTGTGTCTAATTTCCAAGAGTTATCTGCTAAATTGAAGTCCCCACTGGGAACAAGGGCTAGTGGTAAGTGGTAAGCAGCTCCTAGCTGCTTACAGGATATTTCATCTGCTTCTTTGTCCTGGTTGTGTGGTCTGTAACAGACTCCCACCAGGTTATCTGCTTTGTTTGTCTTCCCCCTGATTCATACCCATAAACACTCTATTGTCACCACCATCAAGCTCCAGACAATTAAAGCATTCCCTAACATAGAATCATATAGTTTGGAAGAGACCCTCATGATCATCGAGTCCAACCATAACCTAACCTAACTCTAGCACTAAACCATGTGCCTAAGAACTTCATCTAAACGCAGTTTTAAACACCTACACAGATGGTGACTCCACCACTTCCCTGGGCAGCCTGTTCCAATGCCTGACAACCCTTTCCATGAAGAATTTTTTCCTAATATCCAATCTAAACTTCCCCTGGCACAACTTGAGGCCATTTCCTCTTGTCCTATCACTTGCTGCTTGGGAGAAGAGACCAACACCCTCCACGCTATAACCTCCTTTCAGGTAGTTGTAGACAGCAATAAAGTCTCCCTCAGCCTCCTTTCCTCCAGGCTAAACAGCCCCAGTTCCCTCAACCGCTCCTTATAAGACTTGCATTCCAGGCCTCTCACCAGCTTTGTCACCCTCCTCTGCACTCTTTCTAGTGCCTCAATGTCCTTCTTATGATGAGGGGCCCAAA
Source organism: Pampusana beccarii (assembly GCA_013399365.1). Lineage (NCBI taxonomy): Eukaryota > Metazoa > Chordata > Aves > Columbiformes > Columbidae > Pampusana > Pampusana beccarii. Next base: position 86,757 of record VWYH01010680.1, read on the forward strand.
ACTGAACACAGTATTCAAGGTGGGGCCTCACCAGCACCGAGTACAGTGGCACAATCACTTCCCTAGTCCTGCTGGCCACACTATCCTTGATACAAGCCAGGATGCTGTTGGCCTTTTTGGCCACCTGGGCACACTACTGGCTCATATTCAGTCAGCTGTCAATGAACACCCCAGATCCCTCTCTGCCAGGCAGCTTTCCAGCCACTCTTCCCCAAGCCTATAGTGCTGCCTGGGGTTTTTATGACCCAAGTGCAGGACCTGGCACTTGGCCTTGTTAAACCTCATACAATTGACCTCAGCCCAATAATCCAGCCAGTCCAGATCCCTCTGTATGGCCATCCTACCCTCCAGCAAATCAACACTCCCACCCAATTTGGTGTCATATGCAAGCATACTAAGAGTGTACTCAATCCCCTCATCCAGATCATTGACAAAAATACTAAACAGAACTGGCCCAAATACTGAGCCCTGGTGAACACCACTCGTGAGTGGCCACCAGCTGGATTTGGCTCCGTTCACCACAACTCTCTGAGCCCGGCCCCCAGCTGGATTTGGCTCCATTCACCACAACTCTTTGGGCCCGGCCCTCCAGCCAGTTTTTTATCCATTGCAGGCTACACCCATGCAGGCCATGAGCTGCCAGCTTCTCCAAGAGAATGCTGTGGGATATGGTGTCAAAAGCCTTACTGAAGTCTAAGTACACAACATGCACAGCCTTTTCATCATCTACTAGTTGGGCCACCTTGTCATAGAAGGAGATCAGGTTGGTCAAACAGGACTTGCCTTTCATAAACCTGTATTGACTGGGCCTGATCATATGGTTCTCTTGTAAGCACTGTGTGATGTTACTCAAGATCATCTGCTCCATGAGCTTGCCCAGCACCAAGCTTATACTGGCAGGTCTGTTGTTCCCCAGATCCTCCTTCTGGCCCTTCTTTTAGATGGGAATCACGTTAGCCAACTTCCAGTCAACTGGGACCTCCCACTTAGCCAAGATTGCTAGTAGAGAATGGAAAGTGGCCCGGGGATCACCTCCGCCAACTCCCTCAGCACGCTTGGGTGCATCCCATCTGGTCCCACAGACTTGTGTGTGTCCAAGTGGTGTAGCAGGTCACTAACCATTTCCCCTTGGATTACTGGTGCTTCATTCTGCTCCCCATCCCTGTCTTCTGGCTGAGGGGACTGTGTACCTGGAACACAGCTGTTCTGACTGTTAAAGACTGAGGCAAAGAAGGCATTAAGTACCTCAGCCTTTCCTTCATCCTCTGTCACTGTTTCCCTCTACATCCATCAGGGGATGGAGGTTCTCCTTAGCCCTCCTTTTGTTGTTAATATATTTACAGAAACATTTCTTGTTGCCTTTCATAGCAGTAGCTAGGCTCAGCTCTAGTTGGGCTTTGGCACTACTGACTTTCTGCCTGTAAAACCTCACAGAATTCTTGTATTCCTCCTGAGTGGCCTGCCCCACCTTCTAAAGTTTATCGATTCTCTTTTTATTCCTAAGTTC
>VWYH01010681.1:0-38102 GCA_013399365.1 Pampusana beccarii
AAACAAACAAACAAAAACCACCCTCTTCCTACTGTTTTATTTGGGTAACAAATACACAAATAAATCTCAAAAAATAAAGGAGAAAGCAAAGAAAAAAGGAGAAAAAGTCTATGCTGAGAAGAAAAGAACTAAGTGGAGAGCAATTTCAAGCCTGTATGTGTGAATGCAGCTGTTGAAGCTCTATTATTCTTAAATGAAACTGCATGGCTAAATGTACACAGCACTGAAAATTTACCCAGAAATATCTGCTGTTGTGAAGTCAGAAATACATTTGTCAAAGATAACTTCTCTTGTGCGCTACCTTGGTTGGGAAATGAAGAGGGTTATGCAAGGTTACTTATTTTTCTCTAGTTTTCTGCTATTTATTTGCAACAGATGGACAGTTTTGTCCATCCAACAGCATATTTTTGCCCACTCTTGCATTAGAGGTTATTGTAGGATTATAGTTGTCGAATAATAGAAGATGAAGGGGAAAAGACACAATTACACCATAGAGAAATTACACAATGCCAGTACCGTGCAACAGAAGCTATCATAAATACAAAATTGTATGGGAAATGCAAACTATATTCTACTGTGCAGTAAAACCTGGACAGTAGGAGTGAACGCAGACAACAGCTTTCATGCAATCAGCTCTCGACCTGAGTTCTGTTCTACAAGTAAATTACTCTGACCCATGAGTAAATTATACATGACAAAAAGAAGTATTTATAGTTCACACACTGCCAGGCAGGCAGGCAGGCACTAAAGAAAATGCAATATTCATTTACAGGGCTCATCATCATTTTCTGTCCCTCTGCACATGGGCAACACTTGGCCATTTAGGTTTTATGTCCCTGAAGTGACAGCCTCAGAGGAGGCTTGCAGCATTAGCTGCTCACTTCTGGTAACAGCTTCCATTAGCGCAGCATTCATGATGCTATTGCAGGCACTATTGATTTCTTAAAAGGAACTGCATGCTTCTGTCAACAAATCTATCATTTTATTCAATATCCAGCATCGTTCAGCAAAGCTAACTCTGCTTTCTGTCTTGCATCCTCAACATCAAAGCTAACTTGGAAGGTACAGCTAGGACACACCATCATACCACGTCTAGCAAAGCAGATGAGAGATTTGAAGAAAGAGTTTTCAGCCCCCACCTACAAAGCAACCTGAAAGCCAAATCAGGGTTTTGACAAAATTCCCCAATGTCCCCTGGTACAGGTGATGGTCAACAATCCTCCCTCAGCCCCACGCAATATTCAATCTTCTTGTGGGTTCAGCAGACCCAGGAGAGCAGGCCTCCCTCACAGTCTGATCCAACTATAGCTCTCTAACTATGCCTTTTCTAATAGATACAAAACAGCATGCCCTTTTTATACAAAAAATAAGTATTTTAGAAAAGAAAAGCACCCAAAAATATTTCTAGCCAAACAAGTCACTTCCCTGAGCACAGGCAGAAGATAGAATCAGCATAGTTAGACACAGCTTAGTTCAGCTGCTCACAGAAGAACAACCAACTGGTGAGTGGCAAGGATGCACCTTCATAGCTACATTCCAGGCCTCAGCTGAATGTATTGAACCCCAACCATGGTGAGAGCCACGCAGGAACAGCCACACCGTTATTTCCACACCAAGTGGGAAAGTATGACCACAGCAGAGAAGGGCGAGCTGGAAGACGAGATGAACAGAGCAGGGGAGCTGCTGCTGTTGCCACAAGGCAGCTGGTGCCCCCATAAGCACTGGTAATGGCACAGAATCACAGAACGGTTGGGGTTGGAAGGTACCTCTGGAGATCAACTAGTCCAACCTAACCTGCTAAAGCAGGCTCAACTAGAGCAGATCGCACAGAAATGTGTCCAGGCAGGTTCTGAATGTCTCCAGAGAAGAAGACTCCACAGCCTCTCTGGACAGCCTGTTCCAGTGCTCTGGCACACTCAAAGTAAAGAATTCTTTCCTCATATTTAGATGAACTTCCTTTGCTTCATTCTGTGCCCATTGCCCCTCATCCTATCAGTGGGCACCACTGAAAAGAGTCTCCCATGTTCCTCTCCTCTCACAGAGAAATACAGCACAAATGCTTCCAAGCATGTATGGGGTGTGCATGCACTGGGTGGGAGTGAAGGAGAAATGAAAGGAAGATCATGGAATATAATCCCGAGAGGGAGAGGTTTCCTAACTGCTGAATTAATGCCCATTTGAAAGGCTATTAGTGTGAGAGGCTAAGAGCTTACATAAAGAACAGAATATATCACTAGATATTAGGGGAATTTGATCCATCATTATGTGGATTAATCCAGAATCACAAACCCAGCTGTGTAGTCAGTGGTCTGGCAATACCAACTCTGAAGCACACCGAATCTCTACAAGTGCTGCAAATCACAGATAATATCTCCTGACAGACAAATCCTCAACCACGATGATGAAATCAACAGCTCCCAGTGAACCAGCTGAAAGTCTAAGTCATACATTAATAAGATGTGATAAGGACCTAGATAAAAACTTTGGTCTAACTGAGGGATCCTCACCATGCTATGCACTTAACTGTCCAACAGTCATAACATATAATCAAATCATTAATGCCTCAGAGGACATTTGTCTTAACACCTTCTGAGGATATCCAAGAAGCTTTTTATGGCTTGCAAGAGGGTGAGGGAGCACAAAAAGCTCTCCCACCTTCTAGTAATTCAGAATATATCAACACACTTTTTCTTTCAAATCCATTTATTGTACACCTGCCCAAGGTAAGTAACTCCTTTCTGAGAAAATTACTTGGTCTTTATTAATATTACACTATGCTCTCTTCACTTTTCCCATGTGTTTTGCCTGCAGAAATTTCACAACTTGATGGATCATGCTGCATCATTTCCCAGTCACCAAAGTATTTTATCCCTTTACTCTCTTTGGGCAGACTGGAAGAATACTTTTACCACAAAATACGATTTCCAAACTGCTCAACTTGTGCTTTACAGACACACATGCATAAATATATGTTTTTGTCAAAAACAACTACACAGAAAAGAATCTTTCATCAATACTTTTCCCCCCCTTGTAATAATCCTGGTTATTAAATACTTGTTGTGAAGGAAAAAAAGTAACATAAAGCATGTGAGATTAGACATCCAGTCTTCAGAAAAGCAAATTTATGGTATATTGGAAACACTGAAGAAAGAAGTCCTCCAGAAGCATTCCTTGGACATGGTGCCTAATCCAATGGCACCTCCATGGCATTTAATAAAAGCCAGCTACTGGCATCAGAGAAGGAACTTATTCTCTGTGTCATACGAGCCTCTATCTGTATGCCAAAAAAAAGTTCCAATTTGCAATTTTTTTGTAGTAGGGAGAGCAGGATTGATTTTTTTTTTCTTTATTTCTCTCTTTCTGGAGGTCATGCAGTCCTTGAAAGCCACATGGATTGCTTCATTAGCACTACTCAAAATAAGACCGCCATTTGATAGAATAGCCAGAATTTTAATTGCATTTGTAATCATCAGCTCACAAAATTACACCTAAGGTAAATATGGGGTGTTTTTAATCTTTTAAGAACAACTAGATATAATCCAGATTTAAAACAAAAAATCTTTCTTAATTTCTTTTACACGTCATCAAAAAGACATATTTTAAATAATGGCGGGCAAAAATCCAGACAGAGAGTTCTACAGGCTTATTGCATCAATCACAGCAGCAAAAAATTAAGATAATAAAGCAATACTTTTTACAGGTCCAGTAACAAATGAATTGTTTCTTTCACCCTTACTAGATTCCATGCTTCTCCCTCATTCTGTCAGCTTCATCTTCACCTTTCTGGCCTGTGCTCAGACATCCTGTTCCTACGCACTCATCAGAGATCAAAAGCAAACTGACCTAGCTTTTCATTGTTTCAGTAATTGGTCTGTTTTCTACATCTTGGAGTCAGGGTACATACCACCACATTATTAAAATGCATCTTTTTTTACCAAGTTGAGAACTCATCACACTTGATTCTTCTCAGCGGTAGTTACTTGTATCTCTTTTAAGATCCCCAGCCCCAAAATAGATCCTAGGACATTGCAAACATTTCTTACACCTATTATAGTAACTGGAAAGCAAAGCCCTTAATTATATAACAAACAACTCACCTTCCCCAGTACAAACCCTGACCTCACAGAAACATTGTGTATATATACACATATATATATATACACATATATATATATATACACATATATATATATATGTATCAGGACACAACTTGCTGCCTTTGGTATTTATAACATTTTAGCTGCCTGCTGAAACCAAGGAAAAAAAAGAAAAAAATACTTCAAAATATATGTCTAAACATTGGGAGTTGTCTGACATGTTCCACAGTAGCTAACATTATAGAAAACCATTATAAAGTCACTCAGTTTACTGCATGTGACGCAGAGAATGTTTATGCACACTGACCAGTTTCCCTCAGCTATCCACATTGCCTATTGCANGAAAACAAAAAAAAAAAAAATAAAAAAAAAAAAATATAAAAAAAAAAAAAAAAAAAGTGTTTTTTTTTAACAGTATTTAAGCATCAAAGCAAATTTTTTTTAATAAAGTCCTGTCCTCACACAGGTGATTAAGGGGGTGGGAAGAGACCTGTCAAAAATTATAACATACAGTAACACTCATGACTATATTGTACAGCTGGTTCTTAAGTCACCAGTTGCATCAGGAAGATCCCTCTTTACACTCCTGTCACATTTAGAGCAAAGCCAGAGCCGCAGCCAATGTCAGGACAAAAGCTCAGAAACCTAACAAAGGAGCGCACAGCTCTGAATATTATCTCAAGATAGAAAGTAAAGTAAGGTTTCTTTTTCTCCTCTCTCAGTGTTGAAAGATCTGTGCTGAACCTCTTGTAATTCAGGAGCAGACTAAGGCTACATTTTCCCTTCTCTTCACTGAGATCATCTATGGCTGCTACAGGCTTCTGTGGGAAAAAAAAAAAAAANTAAAAAATTCCTTAAGAAAGAGCAAGAGCCAGCACAGGGCTCACGTGAAGATTATAACAAGTAAAGCTCTGACAGCTTCATACCTGCTGTGCCAAAACTGACTGCAAAACCTCAGGATGCAATTATTTTATAATGATCCTCTTTTTCAAAACTGGAGAAGTTACATAAATAAGAGATGACACCAAAGAGGAAAAGGTGCCTCTATCTCACAGCACAAGGAAACATTTTTGGATTTCTCTTTCTGCCCGACACAGTGAAGTGAAAAGGGCTGTTGGGAAATAAAGTGAGAAACAACCCAGCATGGTAACTAGCAAGAGGGGAAGCAGAGATTTCTGTGCCCTTGCACCCTTCCTGTGGGATCCAGCAACCATCCTTATCTGTGTGGCCTCAGTACAAGTGTGAGCAGCAAGCAGAAAGGAGGAGGAGAGAAGCAGGGGAAGACTTCATCATCAAGTGCACTTCTGTCAGTAACCCACGCCCACCCATCTTCACGTGTCTTCCAAAGAGCCTTAGGGAAAGGACTGGACTTCCAAATCGGCAGAGAAAGTACCAGAGTTAAGTATAACCATATTAAAGACACACGAGACCCAGTAAACCAAGATGTATTCTTCTAGATAAGGTAGAAGATCCCCTTTTTTCCAAGGCATTTAAACCCTGGTGCAGGAATTACACTCCCTGCCCTGTCCCACCACCTGGTCTTCTCCAACATGCCCTAGTCCTGCCCATCCTGGTCTTTGCCACACAACAGCAGCCAGCCCCAGCCCAGGTGGGTCGGAAGAATACATCGACACACCCAACAGCCAATATGCTCTGAAGCTTTGTCTTTGACACCTTCTCTCAAGGGAAAACAGGAACCCAAAATTAAACGGGTTGCATAAATCAGTATGTAAGCTCTGGGCATTTGACTGTGACGTATAGGGAGTTACAGACGAGGAGGCATGAAAGCAGGTGTAAGTAGTTAGCAGTGCACAGCTGTCAGAAAGCAATGCACTACTGAAGGACACCGCGTGGTTGAAAGGTTTTTCAATAATTAAATGCCAATATTTGTTTCTACATACGACTACCAATTTAAACAGCGACTCCAGTGAGTCCCTGCAGTACATACTCACACACAGCCCTCTTGGAGAGCAGAACATATTAGTCTTGAAATATTAACTTAATATCCTATAATAGCAATGGCAAATAGATCAAAAATGCTGACCATCATCATGTATTGAGCTCATAAGAGGCATTTTATAAACTTCTCTGGTTTATACTTCATCTTTGATACTTCCAACACATGATAATTTTTTATGCATATGCAGCTATACACATATACACATAAACATTTTATATAAAAAAATATAAGAAAGATGTCAAGAAAAAAAAACTACTGAAGGATTCTAAAATTAGAGAAGGCCATTAGATCATTTGGTTGTCTGTATAATTTGGAACATACAGTTTTATCCAATTTACGTCTCACACTAGCCAGTTTTATCTCTTGTCAAGCTCAGTAATTGCATTTTTTTTTACAGCATGTCTTCAGCCCAGGCAGTCAATCTTGATTTAAAGCTTCGGAAAAAAAAGAGGTTGGAAATCTGCAGATTCTCTTGTTGTTTATTCTACTGCATTACAAGCTTTACAAAACAAACTCAGAAAAAATAATGCTTTAGTTAAACTGTCAGCATAGCACCATGGAGCACCATTATTCCCTACAAACATTGTTACTAAAATAAAAATACTAAAAAAAAAGAGCTATCTATCTAGAACAATCTCCTTTGATCAAATGGATTTAATGAAGGACCATGATCTATTTGACAGCATTCAAAAACTGTTATTTTTAAAAATATATATGCTGTCATATTTAATAATATCCACTTTCTTATGAACCAGAACACACTCCAAAGTCTTGAGCACAGATTTTGTCAAGAAGTTTTAAAATATAGTGTCATCCTTACTTTACTGAGTCCCTAAAACAGCTACAAGCAGCCAACTTGAAGCACCAGATTGGGTGAAACTTTTCACAGGCCAGCCAAACTGCAGTCTTACAACATACATACACAAGAACCTGTTTCAAATATCTGCCTTGTTTTTCAGCATCATAATTTAAATTTATGTTAAACTTCACCATCCCAACAGCTGCTGATATTTTGAACAACTGTGTCCAAAAAGCATGAAAGGAACAACAAAGTATTCAAACATTACGAACATCCCATCTGATAATCAGTTCAGCTGCTCATTTATGCTGAGAGCAGTTAACTTGCTCTATAAATCATTTTAGGTATGAATTACAGGCTTGCAGTTTCTTAAAAGCGTTGGGCAAAACCACCATTTGATGCAAGAACAGTTCTCCCGAGTCCACTGACTTTTCAGCCTCTTGCTCAAGAACCTATCTTGTCCCCATGCCTTTGGGGAACTTTGCCCATCCCCAAAAGCACCTCTGTACCAACATGCAGGCTGCACACCTGCCACGGACCTCAAGCAACAATGCACGCAGCTGCACTGAATCTCCTAAAGCCCGGCAACATTCTTGCATTGACACCTGCTGCCCTGCCCTCCAAAAGCTGATGGAAGGAAAGACGAAGGGTTATTGATATCTGTTTTGTACAGTCACTGGAAACACCCACTTCCCTTAAGTTTATGACAGATTAGTGAAACAGAAGGCAGGCGGGCATCTTGCCCTGGGACAAAACTGTGCACTCGCATCCCCGAAATCACAGGGGACCAGATGTCAGCCCCAGCTGTGTGACGGTCGTGGTTCCTGGCTCACCGTGGCATGACAATTTTCTAATCTTACCCTACATCAGGGAGAAAAATAAGCATAGCCCGTCCCTCCTGGCAGAAACAAGGGAAATCCTCAGAGCCACGTACTGAACACTTGAGCTGAATTTTATATTTGTCAAGTTGCCTATAAAAAGCTCAGCTAAGAAGCAAGCGGACACAGAAAGCAGACCCTGCCTACAGCAGGTGGCAATTCCACCCACTTTAGGCCTGGTGTGGCCATTTCAGACTCTCGTCTGTTTTAATCAGAACATTTCCCAGTTTACTTCACCCTCCCTCATCTACTACTCTGAACTATGGACTCTGCCAGAGAGCTTAGAAATTGCCAGAAAGCTAAAACATATTCTTCTACTTGCAAAAATACTGTCAGATAACTACACTGTGCACAAGAGAAAAAAAAAAATAAAAAAAGACTGACAGACTAACTGAAATTCACATACTTTTTTTGTTTTCTTTCTCTGATCATCAAAAGAAAAATCATAACATTCCAAACCAAGTTATAAAACAGGAGCAGGCCTCAACCTCTCAACTGCACTATCAGGTGGCAGCCAGCCTACCTTTCTCTACAATATCAATCTCTTGTTGCACATCACGCAGTGTTAGGGGTGATACCAGGGGGCTGAAAATGACAGCTCCCATTATTGCATTAAAATTGTTGCAACAGTTGATCTACTCCTGAAAGTATCAGCTGCCATAAAACCGGACAAGAATCTCTGGTTGAACTGAAAACACAGTAACAAGGAAAACATTTGCCCCAAAGCACTCACTCCCCTCAAAACTGAAGAGAGTGAAAAAAGAGGCAAACAGCCTTGTGTAAATACAGTCTGTTTTTATTACAAGCGAGTCTTGCAGTTTTGGCGGTGACTTTCATATGCTTACTATTGGCAGTATTAGAAAAGAATAGCAAATATGCTGTATGATACGCAGCAAATGAAGTAGTGCAACCAAAACAGCTATCAATAAACAATTAGCCTTCAACAGCATCCTGCCAGGACTACACAAATTAGACACACCTCAGCCTTTCTCCTGAACACAGAGATATTAATCTGTGTCAAGGACAAGGATTTAGCCTTACTAATGCAATACTGTTTTGCCCAGACTGTGAAAAAGCAAACTTCTAAAGGTCATTTGCATCACAGATTTCAAATCTTAAAAGAAAAAATGAATACATTTATTACAGCATTGTATCTGACCTAGGAGTAAGTATGTTATATTTTATTGAGAAGGCTTAATGGGTTCAAACAATAGAATATAAACTCCCAAAAAAAACGTTTTTCTGAGAACATCAACATTAGTTTCAACTGCAGCAGCAAGACAATACAGAAAAACATCCCTTGCCTGAATGCTACAAGTGTATAAAGAACCTTTATTCTGATAATCTATTATAAACATCTGATAATCTTTTCCATTTCATAAATTTTAGTCCTTGGTAATAAAAAAGTTTAGTGACAAATCACCTAGGTTTAATGAATTATGTTTTGCCATATTTTGCCTTACTTCTTGCTTTCCTATAAATTTCTTTCCTCATGTGAAAAAAAAAAAAGCTTTTCCTCATGTTTTGATGCCTCTTTGGGCATAGTGAGGAACAACGGACTTTCAAACTCTTTTCTGCTGTGTTTTTCTAGCACTGAACACACTAAAATACATCAACAAAAATACCTGGGGGCTTAGTTGTATTATGCCACTTGATAATCTACTCATCCATCCATTCCACCCACTTAACGCCAGTATTTCAGTCACAAAGAGCATCTTGCTCCAGACTAGTCTCAACAATGAATCATTCCCTCTGCAGAGAACCAGAGGGTAAATTCTTATTAACTTTTCATCTTAATAAGGGATGTTAAGATTGTCTCCTGGTGATGCAAAAAGACCATAGGTTTTATAAAACCTAACTACCCTGGAAAGGAACTGCATTAAGGATGGACTAGGAAATTTGTCTACTTACAACACCTCACAGTTGCCTAGCACATTCATGGAAAACATCTAAGTAATGAAGTTACACATTTGTTTCCTTTTCAAGAGCAAATTTATTTACTCATAAAGAGAACAAAATAGCCAAGAGCAGCAGCACTGAATGCCAGAGTACGTCTCTCATCAGAAACATCAACTGTGGAAGTACACTAGCTCTTTTCCCACATGTGTTCTAAGCTAAGAAAAACCTGAACCCCAACCCTCCCCAATGCACCACAGAGCAAAAACAAAGGCAAACTGCAAATTTTCTTGCCGATACTGGCTTCTCAGAAAAGACCACAGAAAATCCAAGGTCTTATTTTGACCATTAGTCACAGTCCAACATATCCTAAAGATCACATAAAGGAAATATGGGCAGCATCTGATCCTCCAGTCAGTCACTTGGGTCACAGCCCAGGAGAGGCAGATGACAGTGTTATGCAGGGCAGAGGAAAGCAGAGCCATCCCACATAATGGCAGAGAGAAAGATTACAAGGGTGCTATAGGATCCATACAGCAATGGACACAGCTTTGTCTTGACAGTTTATCAAGGCTGGCTCTACACTAGTTTTACCAGTGAGATGGTAGAAAGCAAGAATAACCTTCTAACATCCAACACTAATTCACTCCAGAGCTTTCCATGCCTTAAGCATGTAACAGTGAGAGCGAAAGTAGAATCAGCATAAACATAAATCAGCATCACATCTGCATAAACCAACATCTGCATAAACCAACATAAACCACCTTGGCAATGCCAGCTTCTACACTGGCAACGATGAGAAATTTTTCATTGCTTTCAGATCACGTCTGAAGAATTTTAAGAAGTTTATTAAACCATTCTAACTCAGTAAATAATATAGTTCAACGTACTTCCAAATTGCGTTTTTAAAATATTAGCTCAAAGGCTGATTTTAGGGGATCCCTCCTGCAAAATACCATATTTTTAAGTTACTTATTACACATCCTGGACCCCATTCTGCAAGTCTTACTGATTTTATTTATTAAAACTCAGAGCTTAATTCTGCAAGGGTCAAATGCCCCAGTAGCTTCACATTTGATGGAAGCTGAGTAAGTGAAGAGCTGGGAGGACAGAAAAAGAAGCATGCACCACAGCATTTTGCAGTCTCAGGCTAGCATTTCAGCCTACAATGCAAGGTGCTGTTTATGCATGAGAAAAAGACCTCTTCATGCTAATTTATGGAGCTCGAACTTGTACACAACTCCAAAAATGAAATGAAAAGTTCAGTGCTTATCTTCTCTTGTCTTGGTCTCAATAAAATTCAAGGTATTTGTAACATGAGCCAGCCTGGGTCACCCTTTCTTGTGTTTCTCTTTCCATTAACACGCTTTTGTTAACTCTCAATTTTTTTCTGTTTTCAATGTCTTAACATCATGAGATGCAGCACTGCACACCACGCAGACTTCTGACAGTCTGAAATACATGCATGTATCGTGGCGTGGTAATATCACACACAGAAATAACGCGTTCTCGGGAAGAAGTATAAGGAGGGTTAGCCAGAGATTTGCAGAGGGGAAGATGTGGGCCCAGATTATCCTGTCTACTTTTAAGACCTCCTTGCAGGGCAGGGAAAACCAGATAAACTCTTAGCAGTCACAAGACCCAGCAACAGCCCAAAGGCACCCACTTGAAGGGGGCACAGCAAATGTGTGTAGCTTTTCACCAGCAGGTACGAACAGCGATATGGTGCACAAGTCTGAAGGTGCAGCACTCGTTAGCATCCCAAGATACATGTGGGAACTACCACGGATGAAACAGCTACTGACTCAAGAGTGCTGGATCCCTTCAACCTACTTGCAGCAGAAGCCTTTTAAAAGTTCACTGTATTCCCAAAGGGTCGGCAGAAAAAGTAGGTTTGTTCCCAGTATCAGTTGGTGCAGCTATGGGAAATTACATTAGAGCATTGTTGTGCGAAGGTATGAACTTGAACCTGCAGAACAAGAGGAATGACAGCTTCAAGGCAAATAGATTAAATTATGCAATGAAACAGGAAGTTGTAGCCCCGGTTCTTCACTCTCACAGTAAGCCAAAGACATCTGTGTTCAATTTTATTAATTATTATTAAGTTTAATTTTAAAGTGTTCTAGAGATGAAAAAGCTAATTAATTAGTTCTGCTTTTATGTTCATTAGTTCAAAAGTAAGCTGACCAGTAAGTTGCATAAATCATAAATATTTTTAAAGTAGCAGGGCCTGAAATTTTCTTTGAAATTCCCTAGGAAACTGAGTAACACAACTGATCTCTACTTTGCACAATCCTTACGCTCTTTTATCTTTCTTTCCAGGAAATGCCAGTCACTCCCCTTCATGTTTTAGCACACCTAACACTACCAAAAACACTTCAAATGATAAAGTGCACATTCTAAAAAAATCAGCCTTCAGGAACTTGATAATGATTTTCTTTATTTAAAAAACAAACAAAGACAACCACACCTCCTTCCAGTTACACTTAAATAGATGTAACTAATATATAATTCAGTATTTATTGAAAAATTGTTGCTTAAACCTAAAAAATAAAGTCATTTAAATGAAATAACGGAAACAGAAAATCCAGCATTTAGAGTCATCTTTTCCTCTGGTACACAAAGATGAAGCAAACGGGTTTTGAATGTATGACTTAAGTGGTAAACGAGGAAATGAAATGCTTTCCCAGTTCGAAGCATCATTCTGGCCACTACCACAGCCATGCCTCCCATGCACTGCCTCTGACAGGAGCTGCTCTGTGGCTTCATGCCATTCAGCAATTCCCTCACCAACATTTCTTCCTCAGTCCTCCTCTGCATAAATTGCTAATGTGGAACAACGTATGCTCCATGGCTTATGGCAACTACTGACCTCGCTCTGATCTCAAAAGTGGATCCCCATTTCTTTCACTGGCGGTTTGGTGCTTGTCAGCACCTTTTAAGAACTAGTGGGGTGGGAAAATGGATCTTGATATGAAAAAGGTGCTAAGAAAATTAAAAATAAAACAAATCACCGATAAAATAAAAAAACCACACAGGAATACAGTTTTACCTGGATCACGATCCACTTTAAAAGACCTCTTTTGATAGTAGAAGTGACCATTAACGACAAGCGAGGGAATTGACCTTGCTACCAATATCAAGCACATTCTTCCCACGTTCACTGACCTGTAACAGTAAGATTTTCTTCTCTGCTGTTTCAGGTAAAATTTGTAATGGACAGCACTGCTGCCAGCATGGCCTCTTTCCACATTTTCACGCTCTACTGTTACTGAATACTGGCAGTGGACACTGATGACTTGACAGCACTTATAGTTACAAAAACACGACAAAATCTAATTACAATATATATTTACACCACCAGATGGGAAATTCTTGTTCTTTGCATATGTACTGACAGTTCTGACCATTTTTATAGATTGCATGGGTACTGAGGGGACGCTATCAGTGAAAGTGTTGTAAGTAAGATCTAAAGAATGTGATGCTAAACTATACTTGCAAAATTAATTGTAGGCATTTTTCAGATTTTCAAAACCTCATATTGAATACTTATTAGAAGTGAACATAAAAAAGCAATGTGCATTATTAAGGGTACAAGAAAGGAAGTTTATCATGACCCTTTCCTTAAATTATCGGTTGCCACAGTGATTCAACTTTCTCAGCACAAGGCTTATACTCACCTTCTCAAAGAAAGGAGCAATTTTCTTCAGAACAACAAAAAATACTTTATTCCTGATTAAACATTTATCTCTTCTTTTCCACCTCCATCCAGAAAATGGTTAAATTAAACCTCGCATTCAATCCAGTGCACACCACTAGGTCTTGAATTTCCAAAGTTACCCTGGGGAGTAAACGCTGAAGTCAACAGTAGATGCTACTGACTTCAGAAGGGCTCTACAGAATACAAATATCAATTCCTGAAGAATCTGCTTGGGAATCCCACAGGCAACAGGCCCTTCAGTGATCATCAGTTTCAAACAAAAAAATCTGACCTTTTCTACATAATACACTAGAAGCATACGAGATGTTTTGAATGATTTCTCAAAGTCTTCAATCCAACTGCATTTGAAGTCAGTTGGAAATTATTTCAGCAAGAAATGGATTAGAGCCAAAAAACTGATCATTAGTACTGAGAAGTGCTGACAAGTGTGATCACACTTCATGCCCCACGCTATTCTCTGTATCTTGGTTTTCTATTTACCTAACCAAATCCCCCCTTAGCTTTTAAGTCTGGCTGCTTTTCTGTCTCACATGGTGATGCCTAAATCCTGATGCTTCCTCTCAGTCAGCACATCCTTAAAGCTGAATAAAAAATGGGCTGCGATGCCTAGGAAAGCAGCAAGATGGAGAAATCTGAGGGAAAGCAGGTGAAAGCTTAAACATTCCCACTCCTGCCCCGTTATTTCTCCTTTAATGGGCACAGGAGCAATGAAGCTTGGCCTAAAGCAGGCCTGTGACAACAAGCTGCTGTGCTTCAGCCTCTGTCCCTGCACCACACCGGTGGGTCACCAGCATAAAAGCTCCACACTGAGATCCAGGCAGGGGCAGCTGACTAGAGTGAAGATAAATGTGCTTCTGTGGTGCAAAATAAGTGGATAAAATGAATAGGTAGATCCCCTTCTGCCCAGGACTTCAAGCAGCCACCTATTCTGCAATCCATGGCCATTCAGCACAGCAGGCCCAAGCATGGATCATGGCCAGCTGGGGTCTCCTGTTACAAAAATGAAGGCTTCTGCGTCAAGAGCTAACAAAGCTGGCCCTATTTGAAAGGAAGACACATTCATCACCAGCCGTAAACCATTATTCGCACAGATGCATATACACAAGCTCATACACTGGTTAGTATTTATTTACAGTGCTACAACTATACACACTGCCAAGTTTCTTATCACTCTCTTCCTTTTGGTTCTGGTTAAGACACAAAGGCTACAACAAGTCTATACATTTGCTGATATCCTCAATTTATTTCCCATCTTTTTGTAAAGTAAACTATTTTCAGAAGACAATATTTTGTCTTCCACAAAATTAGTTCCTACAAAAATTAGGCTCACAAACAGCCCGTGGTTTAAAATATTCAGACTACTAAACATCTAAACAGCCTGGAAGACTTGAGTTGCAATTTAAATCTTCATTACTTCATCTGAAGTAGGTTTCTTTTACTGCCTAGAAAAAGGCTACAGACTGCTAGAAAGTCAGACTTGTGCAACATTATGGCCATGTAAGCAAATATTTCACACAAGAGGGGAGACCTATATATTACCAAGCTAACTTGTTTGCCTAACCTAGCCATAAAAGAACTGTCTCTTGAGCACACACATAACTCTTCTCCAGTCTGTTCATCTCTAACATCACGCTTTTGAGCCCTGTGATAGCCACTGTACCAGTGGCGATACTGCAGTACAGAATATGATAAATATCATCACGGCTTACTGTGCTCTGGGCCAGTTCTCAAAAAACTGCCGTCACCATGGGAATAGAGCAAAAGCCTAACGCAACAGAAAATGAAAGGGGAATACATCCTCAGTGCCCGCTCCCTTAAGGAAGTAAGATGAACAAGAGAAGGAAAAGAAAAAACCTGAATTAAACACCCTTCTGGTTCATCAGAGAAACTCAAAGGTTGTCTGAGTAGTAGCATTCTGCCCTTTCCATGTTCCCTCCTTCTCTCTACTTGTATATTCACCATACTAAGCTTTTCTGTCTAGAGAGATTTTTTAGTACTTTCTGAAACAAAAAAAAAGAAGAGTTTTGTAATATTCCTACTTACAAGTCGTGCTAGATTCCCACCAGTCTGTCCTACAGCTCACAGATTTACAAGTAAGGAGGTGAAGTCTCCATGTCTCTAGTAAAAACCTAACTAGAAATAAACCTCTGCAGAAAACAGCTTTGCCTTTTTTCCTAGATTATTACTTAATACATGAAGATATAAAGCGAACGGACAAGTACTAAAAAATTGAATTTGGGAAGAGTAAACTGTAGAAACAGCCCTTTATATATACCATTGAAAATTAACTTCCTACACATAAAAGTGCTTTCCTCAGAGGGGAAGAGTTCAACACATGCCTTCAATTTCAGCACACTGAGAACCATGAACTTCCTAGGTAAAGCAATCCGTATGACAGCATCCCTTTGCAGGATCTGTACGAACTAGAGCTGCAGAAGCCAGGTTAACCAAGGTCTCCACTTCATCAGCAAACTGGTCATATACCACAATATTGCAAAAATGTATCCAGAAAGTTCTGCAATCCATCATTTTAGAGCACAATAAAAGCCCTCATCATTGTCACATAATACAATAAATATTAATAGATTAATTTCTCTTGTGGCATTGTTGTGATGGAAATTAACACCATGCTTCCCATTTCAGTCATAAAACCAAGACACTTTGAGGCTGGTTTGAGAAACTGAGACTGAGGCAGTTTAAGAAACTGAGTTTGAGAAGCTGAGATTGAGAATTTTACTTACTCCTGCTGAAGGCAACTTCTGTACTTTGCCTGCAACTCACTCCTGTGCATTTATACCCCGAGAACTTGGGACTCCCCAGTTTTGAAAACCATGGCCACAGTACTTCAGGGTTTTTTCCCCCTCTGAGGCACTTTCCTAAACTTAATGTAAGTGAATTAGCAGAGATCCTGTCTTTACTTATAATTCCTTCCTTCTCTGCTTCTGTCTCCACTAAAGACCAGTTCCCAGTGAACCATATAAACATTTCCAACAGGATGGCAACACAGACAGCTGCTGCTTGGCAGTGTAGGTTTATATTTTCTGCTCACTTCCCCAGTCTCATCCTTCTCCATACCAGTTTTGGACCCTACCAGCTCAGTGCGTCAAGGCTGTTCAGACTATTTAAAACAAGCCCCAACAGAATAACATTTTGCAGAAATGCCAGCTTGTGTCCCCAGCTAACAATTCTGCTTGTTTCCCCACTAGTCTGGCTGGCAGATATGTGATGTAGCATCAGCCTACAACTTCTATTCATCTGCATGTCATTTTTCTTCAGAAACATGCATGAACAAGGGGTCTGCTCCCTGATAAAAATACCACAGAGTTTGCATTTAACAGGAATATAACAGAAGCCCACTGTTCTGTGACAGGACGATAGAGAAATGCGTCCTGTTGCTCTCACACAAGTTCTGCCAAACTGTTTTGGGGAGAAGGGATAAAAGCCTCCCACCACTCATTCAACATCCCACTTGCATACCAATTTTCATGTGAAAGCACCAGAAATTAACCCCTGTGACCCTGTACTACAGTGATGCCATTGAATTCATGGAAACAAACAACACTGTTCCAGATAAATGTAAATTTCACAACTGCTTCATGTTTTGCAAGTTCTTTTAAAATAAAAGGTAGCATTATAACTAAATATTCTAAAGACTGAAACGTATGACCTTAGCCCCCAGAAAACTTGTAGAAATGTTGATATAAAAAGCCAAAGTAGTTGCATTCCTAAAATTTACCTGAATAAACCTGTAGTGAACAAATATTGGTGCCTAGAGAGGATAACTTCAGTGACATCATTATGACATAAGTATATCAGAATCCGGAGAAAGCTCTACAGATTTTAAATTTAACTTCTTTCATCCCACACAAATAGTCTTTTTTTTTTGAGGAACACTAGTATGCAATTTAAAGACTACTTTCAAAAGTAGGATTAATGTATATTTTGCAGAAGTGCACACTTTCAAACTACTCCAGTGGGAGTCGATGTGAAGCACAGGGCAGAATCAGGGTGTGCACATGAGGTAGCACATAGGGAGCATGCAAGGAAACCATCGTAATTTCACCTGGCAGCAGCTAGAAGCTTCATTTTGAGTAGTAAAAATTTCTCAAAATATCAAAAACACAGATGTGCTAGTTTGCATGTTGTGATTTTATTTTACAGATCAAAGGTTCACCAGAATAATCTCATTGAAAACTTAATGCAACCATTCCAGAGGCTTCACGAACTTCCAAAAACTGGAAGACTCCCAGATACTCAAATTATTTTGTAAGCAGACGCTACTGCAGGACACCACTGACAAATCTGTGTCACTGTGGGTAGGATCTGCATACTCATTTTACCAATTTATGAATAAGGCACACATACACAGATATCAATGCTGAACCCATTTATCCATTTTCCTCTCACTTGCAAATAGACCTGTGTACAACTTACTGAAAACTGCACCAGAACTGTTAATGTCTGTTCAAGTCTTCAAACCATATGGGTCTCTCTCACCATATGGAAATTCAAGGGTCTGAGCTTCCCACTACCGAAGAAAGCTTCTGTATTCCTACATTTATTCTGTCTTTGTGAATCTGGACAAATCTCTGGATATCTGAGTCTTTGCTGTCCTGTAAAATGAGTCTCAACCACCTGTCTTTCTCTCAGAAAAAATCACACCCATTAGGGTCTATAAATAGCTCCTTAAAATTTTTACATTTATTTGTAAATCTATCTATTGTTCGAGCCATCTAGATTTCTAAACGGAGATAAGAAGCTTAGCCCTTTAAAATAATGTAAGATGGTTACCAGGGAAGAGCAGCCACACCGATTTTTGTGAGAGGTAAGTAGAACCAAGTGGAAAACAGAAGTAGACAAGGTGGCACAGCCACAACTTTGCTTTGTGCTACTTGAGTATTTTCTTTTCGGTCAGCTGCTGGAGAAAATGCACACCATTTATGCTTTCATGCAAAACTGGAGGGGCAAAGATATTCAGTTATCGATACCTAAATTCTTAGCAGAGGATTGGTACACTTCAAAATCAGGAAACTGCTTAAGGGGTTATTAGAAGTGTCTCTCAGGTACTTTCTTTAGATGTATAGACCCATTGCTGTCAAACTCTTCATACTCACTCTTCTGCATCCAACACCAAATTCTGAACACAGTTGAAAGTACATATATTTGTAACACACACACACACACACACACACACACACGTAAAAAAAAAGAGAGAAATGCACATGGGAGTAAAATATACAGGATTAACACTGATGTCAGTCAGCAGGACTGTAATGGACTGCATTAAAAATATACACTACCTCTTGTTCCTCCTAAACCACTGTCTATATGCTCTAGAGAAGCTAAGTTGCTATACGCAGACTTTAATAGGAAGTGCAAGTTCAAAAATGTATAGTAAATAGCTAATATGAAAACATAAGCTCGCTACAGTGAAGGTTTGAATAAAGGAATCATTTCTTTATTGGCTTCCTCCTCCCTTCCTTGGAAACACAACATACTACTCTTGCTAGGTAAACTATGGATGATAGCATAAAGGACAAAGAAGCTATTAAGTACCAGCTTCACATTTTCATGATTCTTTGCAATCAGAGGACTTCTTACTGCTTTTTTTTAAAGGAAGAAAAAAGCTGCAAGATTCCTGGAAACACAGGTAAGAAATCAACAGCAGAGGCAGGTAACACCTGAGCTCTTCTAGGCCTCTGCTGTAGCTGCACCATCTTCCTTCTTTGCTGACCAGTTTTCCAATTCCTTTGGCCTTGGCAAGAGAAGAAATGCAGTTACATCAGAACACAGGCTAAAAAAGAACAACTTCAGGAGTAAAAGTTTGTCCAAAATGTTATCCAAAGAAGAGTCTGAAATAACATGTTCACTGTTTTCAGGAACCTCTATGCAAAAGGTTTTCCATAGATACTGCTCTAAATCTGCACGGAAAGCAGAGCTCCCCATCCCAGCCATCAGAGGCTGAGAGCACAGTGTGCACCAATTCTAGCACGTTTCACATTTCAGATGTCAGGTAGCTTAACAATACCTACAGAAAAGCAGAAGAAAACATGGGGAATAATAGTGAAATGGTGAACAGTTAATTCAATCCTGTGAATGGTTAATAAATTACAGGTATGTAATTAATACCATGTATAGTAGTAGGCAGTTTCATATTCACTATCAATTTAAAAGGAAGCATGAGAAACAGAATGAACCCTTGCACAGAGAAGTTGTTACTGTGAAGTGCTGTAAATCAAAAGATGACTAAATATGCACCTCCTGCAGAAACAAAAGTAACTATGGTATCTACTTTTACCACTAAAGTAAAAGCTACATAAACTATAGAAATGTCACTGTGTATTAGCACAATTACTTCTTGCTTCAAATTCTTTTCTATTTTACGGATTTAGTTCAAGATGGTATACTGCTTACTGTCCTCAAATCACCCCTTAATATTAAAGTGAGTGCAGCTACAAATCTGCTCCTTTGCTTTGCAATCCATCAGTCCAGGTCACAACTGCACAACAAACTGGACAGCCTTTAACTGGAAAGTACTGGATATGGTAATTCATCATCTCAGTACAATCATACTTATGAAATGAGTGAATAAGACTGACACTGAGGCTACTGTTCAACTGAGGGGGAAAAAATACCAAAAATATCTGTACAAATAACATTTTAATGAAAATTGTATTGATCTCCTTAAAGTCTAACTATACTAAACTGTTTATTAATAAAAAAAAAGTTTCATCATTTGCAGAAGGCAATTACAATTTTGCTGCCAGAAAATCCTCCACATTAAGGACATCTCTGTTAACTACTCTGAAGCTGACAACCACTAAACAATTAAGACCCCAGCTATTGTCCTCCATTTAATTTCCAGTTTATACTGTATTCTGTTAGCAGCTTTTTGGCTTAAAAGTTACTCCAGATTCTACAGCAACAAGTTTATAGCTCATTTTCAAACTGCTGTATTTGAAAACAAGAATTCTTAAACAAGCTACTAAATCCTGAGTTTCACTTTAAGGCACAACTGTGTTTCACAAGACAGTATTTTATTTTTAGTTGCTTACTTTGTCTGTATTGATCAGCACATCTCATTCTAACTCCAAAGTTTAACATGTCTCTGCACCAGCAGCAACTCACAGCAAATAGCTGTTAAACTTCCGAATTAACCTGTGAAATATCTTTGAAGACATATACTGCATCAAACCCACTACTCTACATCAACCAATAACAAGATTAAAAATACATCAAAACAGAAAACTTGAAATATAATTAGGCTGAAGATGCATATCTTCTCCCTCCAGCCTCCCACTTATATTTTCAGGAGCTGTCACAAATGACTACATGCAAAAAAGCTCTTTGTACGTATGGATGCAGGAAATATTTATCCCTTGCAAACATGTGATGAAGCCCACATGTATACAAACCCTAAGGCATAAACAAATCCTCTGAGAAGCACAGTCGCATCAGAGTTCCCCTGACTTGCACATTTAACAACTGACAGAGGCAGGAGGATGAATGATCGTAGCACATTCCTCCTACAAACACTAAAAATAGTCTTCAAAATACTGGATGATGTATAGCCATAAAAAGAGAAAAATTAGTATCAATTTAAAGAAAGGAGAACTTTGTTTCTGTCAAAGGAAATTTACAAAAAAAAAAAAAAATAGCATGAAGCAGAACAGCTTCTTAAATTTTGAGACACTATTATTGGTTAACACAAGATACATCCAAAACACATGCTAATTTCGATTATAGGATTAATGATCTCTACCATATTAAAAGAATTTTGCATGCAGCACCTCCAGCAACTATTATTAAATATTACCACTAATATGATTATGGAAAAACAGAATATTTAGTAACCTAAACGTTCCTTTTGCACTGCACTTTAAAGGACAGCAGTATATGATGATACCACTACATCCGTTTTCATGATAAACTTCAGTTATGTTTGGTTTTCCTCTTTCCTCTTCCTTCCCCCACTTTTCCTTTCTAATGGAAGCAACAACCAGTTAAATATTTCACTTGCTTTCCTAAGAACAGCAGTTATGGGATACACAACAAAGCTAACAGGAAAATCTCACCAGCTCCACTCGTTATCACTATGGTATCAGTATAAACAGATATCACAGTGTCCTCAAACCATTAAATGGGGGATGTCATCCTTGGAAGTTGAGATCCGATCCTTAAGGTAAAACATACATCCAAGGTCAAACAGCTGAGTAGATACTTAAAACACAGGGGAAATACAACTGCTTGCAGTTCAGCTTCAATTTCTTTGTTGTATTCATATTTCTACATTTAAAGCCTTTGGAGGCCTTGTCTACTTGGCCCTCAAAAGCATTTACGTAAGAAAAATAAGTATCACCAGTTCAGGTAGATTCTTGCTTTAATAAAATAATACCACATACAGAGCTTTGCTCTTAATATTATTGAAGCCTCCTGGCAACTTGAAGTAGTTGAGTCTTTCCTACAGAGCATTATTCAGAGAACATTTTATTTGTTTAGCTCATAGCATGACCAAAAAGGCTCGAAAAAGGATGGATTTTTTTTCTTTACTAATAAGGAAGAGACCCAGTACATTGCTTCTGCAAAGACTATTATGCAGGATACTGTCCTCAAGAAACTGCTTAGAAGAGTTACACACAGCAAAGTAAGAAGTGGAGAAGGCTAAAATTATGAGATATTATAGTAATGACAACGTCTGAACAAACAAAATAGTTGACATTTCCTTTTCATTCATGAAATGAATGAACCCATAAATGTCCTTACTTTCTCAGAAGAGATCCTCTTCAGCAATCCACGACTCTTGCTTACTCTAACACCCCAATTATTTGCAAAGCCATCTACCACAGCAGCACTGACCTCCTCCAAGGATGCTTCTGAGGGATACAATAAGAACACTAATAAGCACTAACAAGTGCACTAAGAGAAGCCTATCCACTTCATTAAACCACCATTTTCAGGTGACTTCACTGCAGAGTTGGGATTTGTAGAAAAAATTCACAACACTTTACCAAAGTGATTTGCTAAGGTATTTTTCAGAACAGGACCTTAGCTCCATACTTGTTGAACCTGCAACCAGATCAAAGCCAAGAGGCTGGATGGCTCTATATGTCTCCTTCATCTGACCTTTCAGGATTAAAAGCAATGTAGAGACCACAGCTTCATGTGCCAGGTCTGAGAGACATCCACAAAAGGTGCGTGTAGGTATACATTCAGTTTTCCACAAGCCATAGTAAAAGATGTTTCTCTATGGTTACTAAGTATAGAGGCTGGTACGTAGAAGCTCAACAGTCCACTTGTATTCAGGCAGGACAAGGGCAACAAATGCAGATGCGTTTTCATATTACAGTGTGAACTTCTGAATTTTACAAATCTGATCCTAACAGCTAATGCTTATCATTTGAAATTTATTACCCTGGGTAGACTTGCATTAGAATTCCACCTTTATAGCTTCTCTGGATATCTATAATTAGGTCTGGGAACACGTTGATATCATTTAAAAGTATCATTTGTTCTGGACTATCCTTAATCCTCCCTTCCCTTTTTACCCCACCCTAGCTTTGTCCACTACAAAAAATACATTGTGCGAGTCGTTTTTTTTCATGAAACCCTACTTCTTGCTAGAGAATGCTTTTCTTAGTGGGCCAAGAATAAACAAAAGTCTTGTTCCAATTAGACCCCATGGTAGGCAATCTTCATGGGATCCCGCAAGCTGTGACAGCCAACTGCAGCTATGAGAACGTTGCATGTTCACGCAGAATTTTCTGCTTGCGGATGATCTGCCTGTCAGCTTGTCATCTGGCTGTGCGGGGACCACAACTACTCTCTGAAACTGAGACTACGCCTGCTTGCAGAGCCAGCTCCCCAGGAGCCATGCCTTTGCTGCACCAGCGATGCTGCCAGTGCGCACACTGAATGCTCCTCAGCGGGATTCCTTGCACAGCTTCAAACAAGATGGTCCAACTCGGACTTGCCTTAGGACAGCTTCTCCTCACAGGGCTGAACCGTCAGAAGCTCAAAGAAATCAGACAGACTGGGAGCTCAATCCACCTGCTATGGTATAAATTATACTTTAATAGAGAATAAGCCTTCTCCCAAGCCTCAATTGTTAGTATTCTTTCTTCGAGTAGCTATGACCTTGCTTTGATGTCAAGAGAGATGCCTCTGTCTGGAAATTGTTTCCAGCTTTACAATTGTATCTGTTCCTCCTCCTCCTTTCTCTTTTTCATCTTAAACCCTCTTTGGCGTGTTACTAAATATAGCAGAGCAATCAAAGAAAATGGTAAACAGTTTGAAATACGAGACTAACAGCATTATATAAATTTGAGTGCAATATATTAGGGTTACAAAGAAGAAAAATTCCCTAGCAGCAACAGTGTTTTAGAGTCCAATAATCTTTTAGAGTAAATTATTGCTTTCTAAAGGCTTTTGGGACAATGACTGCACTCAGCACCTGAATTCATCTTTACTTGTGTTACTGCCATGGAAAAGCAGCAAACTGGTCCTTCTCAAGATGACCCACTCTGACACAGGACATTCAGGAATCTCAGCTATCCTCCTGCAGTTCTCTCGGGAATCGAGCATGATTTCCTGGAAAAGCTGATCTCTCCTTGGCTCTTATTTTGGCATAAAGACCTAAGGTGTCGTGATAGTTGATTTTTAACTTGCAACTACACCCTTCCCAATACATCTCTCTGGTAATCTCTAAAAAATGTTCAGCTGGTTGGAGCCCTGGTAAGCACCAGTACAGTGACCACTTCCAGGGAAAGGATTAGAGGTAAAGCTCTAACTGAAGTTACTGAGAGTGTGCCCTGTAAACTGACTGAACAAAATCCAAATTAAGAATGTAAGGCTTCCTACCCTTTTGACTGTTTCAAAAGGTGCTGGACTGTTTGGTGTCATCATTTCTATCTTCAGCACGGACTCAAGGATTCTAAGTACAGAAGCCAACCTGGACCCCTGAGCATTCCTCAACATTTTACTAGTTTTCTGGAATTCTAGGTTGACAATTAGTCTTAGCGATATCCACTAGCCAATGGTCTTTACAACAGAAGATTTCTTATTTTCAGTTCTATTTTCTTTGTCTCCTACCCTCACATTATTTCAGGAGGCTGTTCTTGCAGAATTGACGAAACTAAAGAAAACGTGCATTTCAGCTGGAAGCTTATAATCACAGCTTTCAAATGACAAGCAGTGTTAATCTCCACTCACTCTTGATGCAGATGATAATATCAGCTAGAAGTATGTTGAAATTACAATGGCAAAAACATGAGGTAGTAGTCATACTGACCATTTTTTTGAAACAAGAGCATTTTCCAGCGTGTTAATAATTGATCTTCTGATGTTTTGATCATTGCATTATTCTCACAGGTCTTCTCAGCTGCTTTTAGGAACACTGGAAGTCACACACGTAATGCCATTTCTCAGAAAATACACAATAGCCACTTGAGTGCATGAGACTTTATCAGCAACATTTCCTGTTTCTCCAGTGAAGAGGAGGTATAAAGGGAAATTACTGGAGCTAAGAAGTAAGATAATTAAATTTGGGTTTTGCTAACATCTCCTGTTAGCAGCTGCAGCTTCTCATTCTCTTAGATGCAGAATCGGGAAAGCACATGCTATGCTAGCAGTAGCAGCAAGGGACTCAATATTTGGCATATGTTAAAGTAGCACAATGCTGTGCCAGGTAAAGATATCCCAGAAACTCGGAATGGGAGTCTTCTGGCAGAAATCAAAGGGCTGCTTGAATGAAATCCAGGTTTCTACTGCTGGTTTAAAATCAGCTATACCACTCATCTGTCTAAGAAGATTCAAGTACCAGCACATACTGAACTAAACAGGGTGCCATTTTTGTGGTATACAAACTTTAATTCTGAGGTAGGATTTGCAACTGGAAAAGCTTAACACACTTCATCTTGTCATTTTGGTTTTTATCAAATTTCTGTATCTTTATAACACAGGTTTAATTCACATTCAACATTCAAATTATTTTCTTCCACTCATCACTCTTTACAATAAATCACTTGATTCAATTTGGGGGGTTGCTACACTACTTCATTTAAAATGCCCTGAATAGTCAGTTTATGCATCACTGTGTTATGACTCCATAGTTAACCCATACCATCTTCCCCACAGATTTAACTAGTCACCACACTAAGGCCTTTCAGTCAGTCCTAGCAGGACATATTTTACCCAGCAAGCAGCATCAACCATGCCTACTGAGCTAGGCAAAAGGAGAAAATTATCTCAGGAGAACTAATGGTTCGATGAGATTAGTGTTGTCCTTTGACAAGAATTACACAGCAGATGCTGCCTTTTGCTAACATGCAACTTGGCCACAGTTCAGCTGGTCATGTCTATGGTTCCCCATATGCTGTATTTTAGTTTATGTTTTTGTTAAAGAGAGAGGCTGACTAATACAAAGACTTGATCTACACAACAGCAGACTGGTCTCCTGCAATGGCTCTTTCCATCATCCCTTGCTCCCCACTGTGACAAAAAGAGGCCCCATTCACATAGGAGAGAGCAGTCAAGTTGACTCTGGGAAAATGGGCTTCTGAAAATTGCTCTGAAGGCAGCAGCTCAATCACAGCCAGGCATTTTCCAGCTTCTCCTACTTGCAGGTGCAGCTTATGTACTACTGTAGTAGATTGGATCACACAGAGAAGAACAGGTAGGCACAAAGGTAAGTGAATTAGCTTTTCAAAGAAAAGCTGATGACTAACGTATCGCAAAAGCATTGACCTTTCCCCATGCTCATTCCATACATTTCAACTCAAGCGGCCACACAAGAAAACAGTGCAATAATTTGCAGCAATTGTATCCCCCTCTTCCATGAAACCACTTACAGAAAACAAGTGATAATGCACCATTTTTGAAGCACTCATCATAAAAGGTGGTGGAAGTTGCATGCACCAAGCACATCAGGGTGAGATGGTAGTCTCAGCTTCGAGCACCTCCTTGTTCAGATGGATTACTGTCCGTAAGGCCACAGCCCATTCAAAAAATTAACAACAATTAGAAGACTTTCTAGCTCTTCTCATGAAGCAGCAAGATAATAGCATTTGCCCAACTGTGTATCATCTCAGGCAGGTATACACTCTCTTATATCTTGCATACACCCTAGAGCCTTTGAATCAGCATCAACAAAATACTTTGGAGTTAACTGTCCAAACTGTCTGTGGTACCTTTCGACACCTACACTAACAACTAATTGAAACTGAACAGGTGAAGCAAAAAATCCATCCCAAGGAGAATGCAGCTCTTGCAAATTAGAAAATAAGCATTAATGTGTTCCTTTCGAATCCCACACTCAATGGCTTGAGGTGGCACAGAGACAAACATTGCCAACAGACAGCTAATCAAAAGAAGCAGTAGGAGCTGATGCTAGAAAGATTTTCTTCTTATTGAGAACAAGAAAGATGAAACTTTCTTCCAAGTCATCTAACTAACACTAGAACTTCAGTTTAGATTGGATATTAGGAAAAATTTCTTCACCAAAAGGGTTATAAAGGACCGGAACAGGCTGCCCAGGGAAGTGGCTGAGTCACACCATCCCTGGAAGCAAGTAAAACACATGTAGGTGTGGAACCTAGGGACGTGGTTTAGTGTGGGCTTGGCACTGTTAGGTTTATGGTTGGACTCGATGACCTGACAGACTTTTTCCAATTTAAATACTTCTATGATTAAATGCAGAAAATGCCACTAATGCTGTTCTTTCATAACTGTTCATACAATAGAATTCATCACGTACAAAGCACTTACTATCCAATAGGGGAAAGGAAAACCTCAACAGTCCATCTATTTTTAAAAAATAATTTTAAGAAATCCAAACTCGCTAAGATAATTTCCACAATATCTCTCCACACTTTTATGAACATGCCAGGTAAATTTAGGAAACTGGTTAAATGTGAAGTTCTCTAGTAAAAAAAACCTCATCCATTTATTTCCAATTGCACAGACAAAGTAAGCAGTACAAAGTTTTCATTAAAAAGTCAATTCATCAAATATGAAGTCTTGAGGAATGTGTTATTGACACCAGCTCTTTGTCAAAAACAGTGAAAATCCTGGTATCTCATCACATCAGGACATCCACTAAGAAAACACAAGACCCAAGGGAAATCCACATTTACCTGAATCAGATGGTTTCCCATGAAAGGAAGACTCTAATTTATTATGAAGATGAGATTTCTCACCTCTGCTGAAGCTGTACCTTGTTTTTAAAATAAATTAGTACAGACATGAACATGCATGTATGTGCATGCATGTGTGCAAGTGGCAGAATGAAAGATAATAAAAGCAATAGTATTACTATATCTGCATATATCAATATATACAAATTTTTGACAAAAAATTAGGAAATGGGAAGAGTCCTCAATTGAGTTTGGGAGAGTTGGAAATTCAACTTAACTCCAAACCCAATCCTGGGTCAGAGCATCAGGAAAATGTGCTGGTGATATTGAACCCAAGACTGAAATATGCTGTCCTCCACAATCATTTTAAAAAAAAAAAAAANCCCTAGTTAATTCCCTCAGGTTTACCATGCAATTTGCATACTTGTAAAACTATTGTTAGCTAACAGATTTAATTATGACCCTTTGAAAAGATCCTGACAGAAACTGACAGAAAAAATTTGCAACTGATCATCTGCTATGCTTCTTTAAAGCTTTAGAAGTATTTTATTTAAATACAGTCTCTGACCATAGCACTATATTCTCCATTCTCCTTTATTTCTTAATTTTCTTGCTTTATCTCAGTCACCTTCCCCTTCTATTCTTTCCACCTTCTACAAATAACATTTAGCAGTAAGAGTCATTACAAATGACTAGAAGGGGGCACTACAAATGAAGCAGAAAAAATATAGGGGTAAAGAAAAGAGAAGTGAAGGCAACTGGCAGTAAGACTGTAGTTTATTTTTTAATTATAATGCTGTAATATGCTGTAAAATGACAGCAGTATCTGCCAAACAGTGCAAACACAAATCTAAACCTGCTACACGCACAACATCCTACATATATTTTGAGTTTTTTTCAAATTAATTC
This sequence comes from Pampusana beccarii, assembly GCA_013399365.1. NCBI lineage: Eukaryota > Metazoa > Chordata > Aves > Columbiformes > Columbidae > Pampusana > Pampusana beccarii. The sequence continues at coordinate 28,390 of VWYH01010681.1, forward strand.
TTCAATATTTTGAAAGCAGCAGCTGATGGTGAACAATTCTATTTGCTTACTAGTTGCTTATGGTTTCCTAACGTGTTAAACCAGGCATAAAATGATTTTAAATGGCAGATTCTGGTCCACAGCCAGCTCTTTACTTTGTCAAGTCCCCACCAATGGCCTAGATACGAAATGCCTCTTATGTTCTGGCAGGAAATACTTCCCCTGCTCTCCCAGGGCTTTGGGAAGTAGCTGCTCCAGTTTGCAATTGCTCAGAAAACACTTGGTGCCTTTTGGTGCCGTGGAGCTCAAGTCAGCACATGGCAGCTACTCCCTGACACCTGACCTCATGGACAGGGAATTAATCAAGGTCTACTTTCAGTAGACTCAAATTAATTAGGCAGTCCTTCAATAACTATGATATTCGCAAACACCTCAATGACCGAGTGTAATTTGTAAAATGATTACAGATCTTCAAAAGGAGACAAAATTTTCACCAAATGTCCGTGAATGGAGCTTGTTTGGGAAGCTGGTCTTTGCAAGCAACCCAGGTGCTGCATCCAGCCCCTTTGTAATGTCTCTACAAATCACCTACTTGGAGAACTTGCATCAAAATAAATAATCTGCCTTCAGATTTTTAGGGAAGTACATAGAGCTTTACAAAAGAGTTTGTATGCAGTGAGGAGAAAAGGGCTGGAGGAACAGCAAGAGTGGGACAGGTTTAAAAAGCTCAATTAATGGCAGATTGTACAGTTAGTGACTCCAACTTGAAAGCCACAATAATGTGCTGAATGAGGCAGAAAGAAGACACACTTGCAATTGCAAAACGCAAAGTCAGGATCAGGCCAGGCTCTGAAACTGAGCCAGACGTGGCATTAGTTTCCGCAACTGAATCAGGTATTATGTCACTCCCTGCAACTCCTTTGAAAAGCAGGTGCTGTGATGAGAGATGCACTGAAGGGCAATGCACAATACAAGAGCCACAAATTTAAGTGAAAAATCCTCACCGCGGGCACCATTTAGCAGACATGGTAAGGGAGGAATGAAGTAGCACAGGTTATAGAACTGTCCGTGGGGAATTCTCAGTGGACTAGGTAATAACATATTTACATTTCATACAGAAACAGGATTATGTAAGCACGGATCACATTATTTAAATTAGATAAACAAGAAGGAAGAAAGAAATAGCATTACCATTAGACTTTCTGAGCTAAGCTCCACAAGCTGTGGGAAATGCATGGCACACATCAAACCTAGCACCCAATATCTCCACATTTTTACTTAATGTGGTCTATGTATCTGGAACCTGTCCTGGTATACATAAATCATTATTCATGATAATAAAGCAAGACTTATAGACACACACATACTCTTATATAATGATAAACTAATAGTATACTATCCAATATAGAAAGGCCATTGTTACCATGCAGCACTGGCAACTTAATATTTTGACAGAGCTGTATCACAGTAGAAAATACATTCCAAAAAAAAGTTTTCACACTTCAAAAATCCAAGGCCAAACAGTTTCTGTACGCAACTACATAAATCCCATAAGTTAAAAGATCTGAGGCATGTCAGCTACTAATCAAAAGATCTGTTACAGAATAAACTAACTCCACCAAAATTAACATCAGAGATGCTTAAGTATAAACTACCATTCAGCCTTGCATTCAAACATATGTTTTACTAATAATAAATGTATACCTGTAGTCCTAATCATTCCTCGCTGGTACAGCTCACAGAAAAGAGGGGGTTCTGGTTAAATTTTAAATAAAAGCAAATATATAAATATTTAAACAAGACACTTTTTTTTTTTAAAATCAGAAACATTAGTCATAAAATATTATTACTGCTGACCTTCAAAAATAGCACAGCTTCAAATGCAGCAAAATCAGCATTTTGTTCATTTATTTGAATTCTATCTTAATTTACAAATACTGCATGCTACAAATAAAATGCTCTCACAGAAGAATGAAACAAACTTTTGAGCTTGGTTCTAGAGAAGCAGTTAAATATATAATTCACCCTCAGGTGGGCTGGCAGAAAAAAGCCACTGCAGCTTCCCTATGGTCTCGCAATATACTGAGTACTAAAGGTTCCTTCAATTTCTGATGGCAAACAGTAAAAATCTATCACAGAAAAAGACCACAACAGATTTTCTCAGACCTGTGGAATATTATTTACTTATTCATTTGCTGATTTTCAGAAACACAGAAGAGACTATTAGGCTCAATCATGTTTAAGGCTACAAAGGTATGCAGTCTCTTGGCACTCCGAAACTAAATCATAGGCCAAAAAAAAAAATCAAACCCTGAACAGCCACAAACCAAAGCATCCCAGGAAGCACTCTGGAAGCTTTGATTCTTTATCCACAGATTAAGCACCGTGGAAAATACGTGTCTTGCAATTTTACATATGCATGGGAATATTTTGCCTTTTGCAAAAACACATTCAGTGTGCAATTAAAAGCCCAACAATTGAGAGTATCCAAAAAATGGAAAATCCCAGAAGCAATGTCTCTGGATTACTAAATGATACAAATGTTAGGAATAGACTAGAGAACTGAGATTAACATAACAAAAGACCATATCATCTGGCCCAAGAATTATCCATAAGACAGAGAGGTAAAGGCCCAATTTCGACTTGCTGGATTTCACCTGTACCATGTTACTCAGTTTTCAAGCATTCAGTATGGCCATTTTTAAAGACCCATTTATACTCTAAATATAACCCCCAGACACAGTACTGACACTGGAGTGAAAAAACTTCCAAGATATACTGTTTAATTGAAATGAGAAGAACAATATGAATCTCACATTGAAAAAAATGTTCTACGGGTAATTTTCTTTGGCAGAACTTGCTCACTACTGTGCAACAAAAACACGAACAGCTCTTAATATTCAAGCTACAACTATACTTTGGGACACACTATTGTGGCTGGAAAGGAAATATATCAAGTTTGTGCTTTGTAACTGGACTGCTGCCAGGTTGAAATGTCAGAAATGGCATAAATAGGACTAAAACCTTTATGCACAGCATTTCGTACTCCCAAAGAATGACTACCCATACAATGAAGAGGGTAAGGAAACACAAAAAGAGAAAGGAGACAGAGAGAGCTCAAAGGTTTCTACACACACACAAAAAAATCATCCTGTCCTTATCCCCCACGTGTGCAGCAGCAACAAAGCAAGTCCCTGGGGTCCCAGCTGCCCACCCCATGGACCTATACCCAGCAAGCCCTAATCACACACAAATATCTCCCCGGGGACACCCCCACTGCCTACCACAGGTGTACAGCCAATTATTCCTACCCCATACAACTCCTCAGCATCGTTACTAATGAACCCCATCCTTCCCTGAGCTACAGATGAAGCACCCTCCCCTACCTCTAGGCAAGGAACCAGCCATAGCAGACGCCAGCCAGGGGTAGCCTGTCCTCCTGGTGGCACAGTGACAGTCCAGCAATATCACCCCTCCAGCAGAAGATGCTACTTCTCATCCCCTTTTTCACTTCCATCAGCAGAGGCCTGTGCAAGCAAGAAGAGTCCCCACTAGTTGCCCACTTGTTGCCCATGCAAACAGCAGCATCTCCCAAATAGCAGCTTCGAGACATCCAGCTGTGCTGGGGCACAAAGGGAATTGCAGAAGAGAGAGGACATGCCAAGCATCTGCTGCAAGGCCAAGGCTCCTGATCTCAACACTACGCCACTATAAACTTCAGCCAGGGCAGAAGCTGAGTCCTGCTTCCCATCCCAGCAGGCAAGACATCCATAGAAAGAGTGGATGTATGGCTGGGTATAAAGAGATGGAAAAACTCTCTGAAACTTGGTCCAACGATGCCACAGACAGACAGAACTGATTAAATATCAAAGATGTCAAATGTTTAAGACTTTGGTCACACATCAAAAGGCAGTGGGAAGGGAAGGTTTCCTTTTTAAACTACCAGCTGAAAATTCATCATGATGATAGCAGCTTCTAGCCTTCAAGGGTTTTCAGGGCAATCTGAATACTCTACCCCTAAATTAAAGAAATTAAAAGCCATACACCCAGAATGTGGGTAATGCCATGTAACACTGCTTGATGAAGGACTTCTTCCCCAAAGTAAGGTGAGTTCCGTTCAAAATAAAAACTTTTCCTCAAGTGATGCAGACGCTGCTTCTGCCTTTCACCCCTCAGGCACATAAACCTACCTCCTTTTAAATAAATAAACATGTATTTTTAAAAGGCACAGATAAATAAATAAATGTTTTTACAGATAAGTAATAAAATGCACTCATTCCCATTTACCCAAAAACCTTCGCTGAAGCAAAGATATCCTTTGTGACCAGTAATTCAATCTTTAGTATTATTATGTAGCATTCAATGAAGCACTCAGCAGGAATCACGAAAGTCTTCTTAACAATTCCTTCCATCAATTACGTTTCGTGACAGATTGCGTGCCCCCAGATTTACCTCTCTTCATTTGAAATATGTGTGTTTACAGTCTCCCACGTAAATAATACACTTTACTTAGCTGTTTTATATAGGATAAATCAGACTTATGTGACTGAAAATGGCAGAAGGTAGCTATCTGCTCTTAAAATAATTACAGAAAGTCATATCCTTAATGGGCTTGATTCTTTCCAGCTAGTTCATAAGCAGAGTAAGACTTCTATCTCCAGAAACACTGATGTCCTATTCTCAGAACACTATTTACTGTTAAAAGGGATTTCAAACCTAATGCTGTCTCTTTCCTTCAAACTGCTTTCAAGCATCACTTTGTCATGATAAAAAGAAAATAATACCAGGTTAGGACTGTCATACTTTTGTGACCATTTTGCAACGAAAAATTACCTATGCTGAAAAATCTGTTTCAGTAAATGTGAATAATTTAGACATTTATATTTGTCTCCTCCTAAGCACAACAATAAAAAAAAATTTAAAAAATTTAAAAAAAAAAAAGACACACACACAAAAAAACAGCTTTGTAAGTTCTGTTTAAGTGAATATTCACTCTGTTTCACGGACGAGCAGCAGGACTGCCCAGGAGCAGAAGGTAATACAGCAGCTCAGTGCAGGATTCCACCACTTCACAGCCCTGACCTGACAGCTCCATGCTGTGCAATCCATGCCTGCAAGCAGAGGTTCGCATTTAGAGGCAGAATTAAGCCCACAACATAAACTGTAAAGGTAGAAACATTTCCAACGATCCCTCATCAGGCATACGTTACAAAAGCAGGGAAGGATTTTCAGCTCTGAACTAGTCAAGATTTTTGCTTGCATATTTTTGCCAGTAAAACCTGAAGTCAAACTGTCACTGCAGCCAGCCATTATGCACATTAAAAACCACTGCACAAGTATGTGGGATTTACAACAGCAAACAGAAAAATACTAACAGGCAACATAAAAAATTCCATTTAAATATTTGCACTTTTTTCTTTAAATTAATTGTCTTTAGTTGATAACCTTTGAAAATGTTATCAACATTACCATGTCATTATATTGAGTATACATACATAATTACTTAAGCAATTAAGTTCAACACTCCATTTGTGTTATGATTTAATGGGATGGGCACTAGAATTCAACCAAAAAGTAAACAAAATAAATTTCTTACTAATTAAAACTAAACTATGGATTAGAAGGGAATCCAGCAAGTGGCTTTAATGTTTTAGATGTAAAAAACAACTCAACAAAAGGAGGAAAGCAGTTGGAGATATGGATTGTTTATGGTACTGCTTTCATGTATGTTTCTGAACTTGTATCTTGTTATCATTTCACTCTCAGTGCTAAAGAGGAATAAAAAAACAAACCCTTCTTTCTTCAGTTCTCCTCACTAGTTTCTGAAGTTTGTACCAGACATTGAGGTGAACAACCTGTATGACTGTACAAGCAAAAGCTATTGTTGTAAATAATGAATAAAGATACTCCAAAGTAGTCAACTTGTATAAGGCTTTTCAGTTGGTATAATTAAACATGTCAAATTTTAGATCCCACTATGTATTACATTATCAAATCCTTAACATGTTGTGCAGAGAAAACGAAGCAAAACATTGATTAGTGGCTTCTTATGACACTGGGATGGTTTGTAACATTCCTTTTTTCCTGGACTGCAACTCAAGAGTCATGCATAGACTTAGCAACATCACCACAGGAAACTCCAGTTCATTATCTGTTTGTATCAGGCATAAAATCAGCTTTATTATAGTATATAAGGAGAACAACCTCAGTGTTCTGAGTGCTTGCAAAATACTTTCTCCATGAAAACTACGTAGCCTTATACAAATTATTTATTTGGCCTGACAAGACCTCAAAGTTGTTAAGTAAATTTAACTTTCAAAGCTGACTGCAATGCTCATGTGTTTTTGGTAGTGCGACCCCAGTCTCTTGGAAAAACAGTACTGAAGGTGATAGCTGTGGCATTTAAACCAGCTGCTACTGTTCTTGCCCAAAATCCAAGACTCTGTACATTTACACCAGCAGAGCCAGCTAAGATATTCCAAATTTCTTTGTTAACTTCAAAAGAACAAGCTGAGAAACCACTTACAGTATATTTAAAAAACAAGATGAAGTCATGCCTGCAAGAAAACGGCCCTGGTGAGTGTAAGCATAACAATATTATAAGAAAGCGCACGTATTTCAGAGCAATTGTTTTTGTGCACTGTGCATGCACAGTGCCAGATTATAAGCCTGGTTCAGGAAATAAAGGTGATTCACATATAATCCATGTACCTTCCATACATCCTCAACTGTACTGATTCCACTGACCGCACTGGGACCACTCGCTTCCATTCACCTTAATGCTCTTAGAAAGACTTCTTGAAAAAGAGCTAACCATTCCTCCAAACTAAAATTTCTCTTTATAAACTTTTGTCTTTGTATCCCATGCTGAGCTTTTGAAGTACTTTACACCTGAAAATGGATCCATTTCCTGCAGGATGTTTTGCATGAAAAATTTGTTTCTAACTCATATCACTAACTGGTTAAACAGATAAGAAGTTGTACGCACCTTAATCTAAATTGAAAAAAAAAAAGTGTAAGCTTTGTATATTATTCATGGTACAGTTTTGCCTAAACCTCATGTAAATTATAACCCTGTTCCCACAATAATATATTATAGATTAACTGTAAAGCAGTATGTGTAACTTCTAGCTTCCCTGCAAATCCAGTCTGCCACGAACAATCACAGATAGTTACATGATGACATAACTGGCGTCAATGCATTTTAAAGTACTCAAACTTCTGTCCCTTCATATTCATGTCCCTTCATGTTCAATGCATATTTTGCAGTTAAAAAACATCTAATCTGTCTTATAGCCTGGTTATAATGGATGACAAAAACATTTTAAGTACTCTGAAATTTAGATGTAATGAAAGGTATGTGTATTTGCGTATCCGCTCCTACATCTCTGGCATCATCAGTAAGGAGAGCACTACTTACACTTGCATTCACTTCTGATTATCCAGTAAAGCTAAGGGGAAATCTGTTGCAAATAAGAAAACCACTTTCGTAATGCAGGTGTACCACATCAAATCTCTGAGTAACTGGTTTTCCTTCACATTTTTGGTCAAGAATTGAGAACAGTCACAGTCTGTTGGCATTTTTTGCCACACAATCCTTAATCACATTAAACAATTATTTAAAAGCCAACTGTAAAACATCCATTTAAAAGTGTTTAAGTTCTTTATTAATTTTCTAACAGACATTCTCAATATCGTAGTCTTTCAGCACTAACATTCAAGCTGGTTGCCTCTTGCCAAAAGCCTGTTAGCTAGTCTAATTTTAACTATTCCAGTTCAGTAAACTAATCTAGTCTAATATAACCTAATCTATTCAAATGCCTGATACAAACCAACAGAAACGTTTACATTATTTTTTTCTAAATGGATTTTCACTTTCCCTAGTGCCTCAACTTTCTTCTCCAAAGATGCACATCACACTGGAAGAGAATACTGTCATCCTACTTCAATATTCCCTAACACCTTGCTAAAACCTCTGAGTTTTTCACATTAAAACTTTCATGTTACAGATGCCAGTCATTTTTTATTGTTAAAGAGTGTCATTTTTTTGAAGCATTAAGAGTTGCATATCGTATTGAAAATCACACCACTCAAGGTCAGAGTGCACGTAATTTGTTGGATATAAGTACAGCAATTTTGTTGAAGAGCTCAGTACAGTTGAGACTCACTTTTCAAGTCTGTAGATAACATTATGGACAACCCCAAAACAGGGCAAGTCTAAGTCTAAATCATATCACCCAGAAGACTGTGACCCTGCCAGTGAACAACTGGGCGCTAGCATGTCATTCAGGATTCTCCATGCCAAATTCAGAACAAAGAAGTATTAAAATATCACTTATTAATTGAAAATGGGGTTCTACTGCTAAGTGGCCAGAGATTTATTACCTTCTTGGAAGCACACCTAATACATAGTACAAGCAGCTCCACAGCCCATGCATCCTTGCCCTGTCAAAGGCTTTTAAAAAGCTCTTACTTGCTCAATTAATTTTGAAGTACGACAAAGCTGATGTCCTCCTAACACACACCTACTTTGTTTCCTAAAATCATAGTCTTATTACAAATAATCGTTATTTCTCCTAACCCCTAAGCAGACAAGGGTATAATAAAACATGGCATTATTTCATTACCATCATTTTGTGACTGGATTGCCCCAATATCACATCCTCTGGCCTGCCAAACACCACATTGTTCCACTGGTATCTTTCCAAGCAATGATGCGAAGATCTTTTCCCTGGTCTACCGCTTCAGTGAATCCCTTTGCGCACCTCTCCAGTGACTTTGTCATTTCCCCCAGCTACTCTTCATCCATTTCCAGCTGGAATACACCCCTGCCTACCAGGACCCTCTCATTTTATGCCTACTTGCCCCCTTCCTGCTGAGTGAGAGAGGATAGCAATCCCCTTTTCAGCTGTCACAGTCCATTTCCTAAACTTCCAAAACAAGCAACTCCACGTCCCCTTCCAGATCAGACCTCCTGTCAGGAAGACGGGACCACAAAATACACTCTATTACAATCTTCTAAATCCTCTTTTCTTGGCAAAGATGACAATGTGCAGAGACCACTACATCATGTTCCCAGTGTTGTTTCTCTGTGGCCCGTTCCCACCTAGGCAATGGTCTTACTTTAAAGATGTGGGCACAGAATATAACTCAGATGCATCTGAAGATTTAATAGATTACCACCTACCTTGGTGATTACTGCCCAAATGCAATATAGTAAAACATATTGGCAAGTAGGCTTCGACTATTATGCGTAGACGTCTGGTTGCCCCAAACCAAGAGCACATGCAGATACAAGTATGACTTATCATCTAAATGGCAGCAAGCTGTTCTATTCATGTAACATAGTATTCCACTGGGTGTCCGTGTCCTCAGATATGACTAGTATTTTACTTTGTGTTTGCATAGTAAAATGGGGCCCTTATTCACGCCTTAGGCTCTGAACCACTCTTGTGATAACACAGTAAAACACTTGTGGCAGCTGCACTTTCCCCCCCCCACGCCCTGAGATCCGGTGTGGCAGCTGCACATCCCCCTCTCAGAACTGGGCCTTCAACGGGCAGTTAATGGCTCTTTGTGGAGGCCCAGAGCCGGTGGGCAGGGTCGTCAGCAGAGGAGGGGCCAAGCCTGCCCGCAGCCCAGAGAAGCTGAGAAGCTTCTCGAATGCCCACAGTCGTGGGGGGGCGTGCAGAGAAGCCGAGAAGCTTCTGGAATGCCCACAGCCAGATCTGAGC
>VWYH01010681.1:38134-67189 GCA_013399365.1 Pampusana beccarii
AAAGTCCTCGTCTGGGACAGACGAGTGTAAATTCCTTGCCTGGCAGGCAAGTGTAAGTCCTGGCCGCAGTAGGCTGGTGTTTCTCCTTTAAGGGTAAAACGGGGCAGAGAGGGCTCTGGCTTGTTTTCTTGTGAGTGCATGTATGCACGCTGTGGATCTCCATTATTCTTATTTCACTGCACCCCAAATAATCTCCTAACCTAATATCCGAACCTGTATTGGAGTTATTGGAGTTATTGGAGTGCTAACTAATTGTATAAACCCCGTTTTCCAATCGGTTTATCGGTGGTCGTTTTCCGGTCGGAGTAAAGTTTGTTTTGGACCTTGTTGTCCGCCTAAACTTATTTTTGGGGTGCCTCCGTGACAGCACTATCACTACCCATGGAAATGCACTCTACATGTTTCATTCTCCATGCCAAGCTGCCATTTGCATGTTGGGTCTAAGCTCCTGGCATTCATTAGATATACCAAGACAAGTGAAGCATCTAAGTTTTGGTTGTTCAGTGTGGAGTTTTTTTTAAATTACAGAAATAGCAGACATTTTTAATGGAAGTTGCCCAAACTTGTAAGTCACACATTCAAAAATGGCAAATCCTGCAAAAATAAAATGGTAATATGATAAACAAAACCAAAATACTGGCGTGGAGGAAAATTATTATAAATTCTTTTTGCAAGAAAGCAGAAAAGGGTACACTGAAAATCTGTGACAATGCTAGCACTGAGAAACAATGGGCTTTGAAAGAAACATGACTCTGCCTTTGCCAAATTGTAAGCCTCTGAAAAGCATATTGTGTCCTTTCTGGAAATTCTGAAAGTTTCCTGTGCTGTGCTCCAAATTAGTACTCTTGCATGGTTATCTTGTAAATAATATAGAAAAACATAACACTTCAGATGACCTGGAGAACCTGAGGTCTGGCAATAACACCGCTGTGCACGAGGTCATAGCTCTGCTTGTGAGAATCACAAGACTTGGGAAAGATTAATGTTTCACATCCCTCTGAGACACAATATCCATCCCACCCAGCCGGAAAAGACATTTATCGATAAATCCCCTCCAGCTCTGGAGTAGCGATAATGTATAGGCAGCCTGGATGGCTACCTTTGAACACTTTGAACGGACATAGTGACCCTGCAAACCTGGGAAGAGTGTTACAGCTACACTGTGATCAATGCAAGCTCTGTCTCCTCTCCCTGAAAAGCGGGAGAAGCTCAGGAAGCAGACAATAAATATGAATTATAATTCGCTTTTCCACACTACACATAGCAAAACACATTCTAATTCATGAGCTCTGCAGCAGCCAGGCTCCCGTTTAGTGCAAGACACTCCATCACACACAGTCACCTGAGGAACTAAATGCTTCTTAAGAATCTCTTGGAAGATGTTCCCACATGTACAGAAGGGAGAGCATCAGTGTTTCCATCCTAGACGTGGAAAGTTTGTAGTCATTCTTGCAGAACTCATACAGTGCTCCAAATTAAACAGCTTCCATTACAACCTCTCCCCCAACAACAGCTTTTCTCCTTAAAATCCAGATATACACCTCTGAGCGTGCACTGTCAATAGACATTTGGGGATGAATGGTCCCACCATGACCACAAAAGGCCATGGAAAGCACCTCTTATTTCTCTGAGTGACTGCAACATTTTAGTAATTGCCTCACTGTCAGCAAACTGTTCCAGAATTTGCCTAATAAAATTTCACATGCCAGCCAAAGAGACAGGATGTGCCCAGTGCACAAAAATCAGAGTTTTAAACATTTTTCAGTCACTTAACAGAAAGCATGTTACATGTCAAATTTGCAGTCATAGTTCATATCCTTGTATATAATCTTCATCATTTGTGGTCTACCTACATAAAGAACAAAATTAGCCTACCAGCTCCATTATGATTGAGCTACTAACAGGGTGAAGGATGTCATCAATATTACAGCAGATATGGCACCAGTTAAAGCAAATCTGCATAGATGAAGGAGCAATCATTAAGGCTTCACAGACTCGCTTTCCTCCAGAGCGTCAAAAATCCTCCCCACATGCCCTTCAGTGCTGGAGTTTGGTTTTGATCTCTGATTTAGCTGAAAGATGTGTAAAAGCAAGCACAACATTATCCATTGACTAAATGCCCGAGACAACCCTGTGTGTTGTTTATTCCAGTGAGTGCATAACATATCTTGCGGTAATGAAATGTGTCAGAATGCTGTTTACTCTGAACAGAAATACACAATTATCCTGTTCATAAAGCAGAAACCTCTCTCTCGGCAAGAAAACTCAACTCACGATATTTCTGCAAAGAAATACTGCTACAGGAATCCCAGTGCACCTTTGGGAGGACAGTACTTTCCCTTTTATTTCCCTCCTTTTCTAAGCATACATTTAGCTGTTCTATTTCAGGAATGTATGGGAAAGGCTACACAGTTCAAAATGAGAAAAACAAGATTCTGTAGAAGCAGATCCTATTTTAATTACAAAACAATACCAAATCTGTATGGACACAATAGGAAAACAGAATTCATTAAACTGGCTTCCCCCTGGATTCATAACCTTTCTTCATCGTTCAGCTTGCAGGATAAAACACTCAGAAACCTCCTCCAGCAAACATTTTGATTTCTGCGTAAGCAGTGAATCCTCTGGAGACAGAGGAGGCAGACGGAGGTTAGAAAACGCAATTCCTTTTGTATCTCTCAGAGAAACACCAAACGTTATGTAGGACACAAACCCATTCTGCAGGTCCACCATGAACATAGCTCTTCTTGTCTCTTCTAGGCACTGTCAAGTCAGTAAATTAGGAATTTTAAAAAGGATTTATATGTCACCATGCCTACCTGCTTGTTCTTTAACCAAAAAAAAAAAACCAAAAACCAACACACAGATAAAACTCACTTTGATGCTTTGATGCAGTGAACAGAAAAAAGATTACCTGTGTCGCCAAGACTGAAAGCAAAGAAATTTGCTTCATAAAGAAAAAGGGCAATACAAATAGTACTAGTAATACTGAGACAGGCAGCAAGTATGAGAACTACAGAGGTCAGTTTGGGGCAGGAGAGGAGCAAGGACACCACAGGCGTTAACTGGCAACCTGCCTGGACAGCAAGAATAGCATACTACCTCTTGGGCCATACCTGCCAATACCTGGTAGAGTTCTCAAGTTTCTTGAAGCAACACTGAAGCACAGCTTGGCTAAGCAGGAGGGCACCAAAATTGCTATTAGAAATCAGTGCGCTTAAAATGGCCAAAAGCTCCACTTGTGGATGATGGGGAGAAGAAAGAAGGGGAAAGCACCTAAATCCACATCTCCATCGTCCCTTTTATTTCCTAATCAATAAAAGATACGGCTAGCTAGAGCTCTTAAAAGCAAGTTAATGGAAATGCATCAAATGCAACAGAAGTTCTTCCAACTTCAGAATACTGGCTATATATAGGAAAACCTGAAAAGAAAATACAGTTCTCTTGAGGTTTTTGGATTACAATGATAGCTCTCATAACAAAGCAACAACAGTATAAATATTCACAGAGTAAAAAGAACTGTAAAAAGACAGATGTTGGAGCTAGGAATACAAAAACATTCAGTTTGTATCTGTTTTTTTCAGAACACGAGATATCCACTGGACAATTATCACGTCATGACAGAAAACTATGTATCATTTCCTCTAAACAACATACAACATCTAAATAAATACCAGCATAACAAAAAAAATTAGAAAACATGAATATTCATACAGAAGAGTATATTAGCAGTGCTAAGAGTTTTGACAGGAAACTCATCCAGGGAGGAAGGGAAGTTTAGTTTTCAAAAATTATTTCAAATATGAAACCACCTGCAGGATATAGATCCATTGTTCCTGAACCACCCTAGTATCATTCAGGACTTCACATAATAGTGCAAATATTAAGAATGGGCAAAAAATCTGTACTATAGAGACTGAATGTGCTGGATCTCCATTTAAAAATAAATTCCATTAACACTTTGGGAAAGGCCAAAAAAAATGTAATATGAGTTGAGAGCGGTCAGCCTAGCAGACCACAAAAATAAAGATTTTTCTGATTTTAACATTGATGAAATTAAATTGGTAAGAATAAATTAGCGAAGGTGAAGAAACTGAAGTTTCTAAGGTACGACCTGGTCATCATAAAACCTCATTATTATAAATTGCAGCTAGCAAAACAAAGACATGCAAACAATTAGCATACTGTAAAAGCCTTATAACTATACAGACCATTACAGGTAAGTTACAGGGTGTACACAGACTCAGAGATACACATACTGCCTTGTGCAGAGAGTATGTTACCAAGACCAACAGAATTATAACAAGTAAGCAAAGATAATTCACTGAGCCCGTTAACTACAAAAGTTACCAAAAAAAAAAGTGAGAGAGAGAAAAGTACTCCTGGTAATCACTGTGCAAAGACTAACTCCAGATCGCCATCAAAATCATGATTCAAAAAAGCATGTAGGGGGCAAAAAAAAACAGTGACAAAAATGTAAGCAATACAATCACAGAATCTTTTTTGTTAGAAAAGGCATTTAAGATCGAGTCCAACCGATAACCTAACACTGTCAAGTTCACCCCTAAACCACGTCCCTAAGAACCTGACTAGTACGAATGTATAACAATTCTTTGAACATTCTCTGTGAAATAATTACAGGAATCAGCAAACCAGGGAATTACGTTTATCAACAGATGTAGATGTCTGTTGTGTATCCAACACAGTGTATTGCCCCACTTCCAACCAAAAAAAAGTAGAATTCGTAACTTTGAAGTGCCATGAATACATGCACTATGAAAAGGACTGAAAACTGGAGGACTGAAGAAAAGGGTAATGAAAAAGAGATAAAATTGGTGCGTTAGATGATGGCCTCAGAAGGGTACTGCAGGAGGCTGGGTTTAGGCATGGTATTGACATCTTCATCCACAACGGAGTAGGCAGTTAGTTAAGAGCTGCTGAAAAGCAGGAGTAGAAATCAAAACCAATGAGTCTGCAAAGCGGAATTACAACTCAGATTTCCCCTCCTGCCCCATCCAACCCAAGCCTCTGTGGTTCTTGCTACATTCACAAGCTGTATGATCCTCTAACAGAGCAGGGAGATGGCAAGTCATCTACACAAACCTAATCGCAACAGAGCTCACCTCTTGACACCTTAAAGCAAAACTGAAGAAAAAAAAAAAAAAAAAGGAGGGAAACATTAGAGTAGTAAAAATTTCCTTAGCGGTTTGGATCATAGGTTTGTGCACTATGTGTTTTTTCACTAGAGTTTCTAAGTAGCAGAATAAGACCGAAAAAAACAGGTACAAACAGCAAACACAGGAAGGGTATAGTCAATGCTGCCATCTTCTCTCCAATACAACACGTAACCACTGAAATCCCTACACCCTACACAACTGGAGTCTTGCTCTCTTCCCCACACATACCAGCATCCCGCTCCTGGAATTTCTTCTTCTATGGCAGTATTTTTCCACCCTTTACTCAAGTTAAAACTCAGGCCAACTACATGAACTACTTTGTGTGCTCTCATGATAACATAAACCAAGCGTTCCCTTCTTGTGTTTTCCCTGAAATTACACCATAAACTCTTCTGGGCAACATACAAACCAGCCTCTGATTCTCAAGAAGCTACAGGACAAAAATCGCTACATATTTGGTGCATGTAATCCATGCACAAAAAATAACCAGAATTGTCCTGAACACATTGTCCTGAAACTGTGTATAATGTTGTTCGTTTTCCACTTAGATGTGCCACTCTTTTCGCCTTAATGCCCACAAGCCAGCAGCACTGTTTAGTTTGGGGACTGACAATTCCTGCTCAAGCATTCTCCGTTCTGGTGGCTGTGAAGCAGCAGCTGCCAAAGCGTGTGAGAAAACTAATCCGGAAATCCTGGCAACGTGAGTGGATTCTCCAGTCAAAACAGAAAAGCCTCCCTGGATCCGCACCTAGCAACTGGCAGGGGCACCGCGGGCTGCTGGAGTGATTTCATGCACAGGGCTGAGTCTGCACACTGAATCACTCACAGCACCGTCTGTAAAACCTTCTGCTCTTTCCTTCCTTTTCCCAGGACGGAGTTAAGGAAAATTCACACAGTGGGTCTGGTGCACTCCGCCTGTTGGCATGCTGAAGGTCTTGAGATAAATCCTTGAAGTCACCTAAGTTCAGGCTTTGAAGCCACAGAAGTTCAGACACTGCACAATTCGAGTTCAACTTGCACCCCAGGCAACTGTCCCATCTAACATGAGACCAACCATCACACTCCAACCACAAAGTATTTATCTTTGTTACCCAATTTTAAAGTAACAGAGTGAAAGTGGAGGATGAGCTGTATTTTACTTGGAAAAGCCTAAAGGAATAGGATTAAAAGTACATTCTATAGCATCTCTGTGGCATGCATAGCACTCCATAGAGCATCTCATCTGCATTTTTGCAGTTATCGTTCAAAGAAATAACCGTGTCTCATTTCTCAACTTCACTACGAGACTTAGAGTTTGTGTCTGTAAAACATAAAACCAAAAAACCAGCACCAACTGATGTCCTTACCTCCTGATCCTAGAGAGTACTTTAGTATCAACTAGATTATCGCTAAGAGCATTCAAATATGACAACAACAAAAACAAAATCAAGAATCTGTCATCCCAGAAGAGATTACAGGTTCCAATCCAAGATTACAGCCACAGATCCTAAACACAGCAATTTCGTAAACACCTAGTAAAACTACTGCTATTCCTAGTTTAACTACCACTGTTTAAGATGCTCCACACAATACTTCAGGTTTTCCACTTAGAACAGGCTTATGAACACAGTTACCATTTCACAGATTTTAGTATCAGAACTACAAAATATTCACAAAATCTTATTTTATTTTCATTTCTGAAAACAGAGATTGCATCTATACTAAAAGTACTAAAACTCTCCAAGCATTTCGAGGTGTTGAAATCCACCACCCATGCTAGCAAACTGTTAGGGCATTGCCTGGCAAAAATCCAGTCTGTGCCAATTAGCATTCTTGCTGACCAGTTCCCAGGCATCGCCTGGCAGAGAGGAGGGTCCAGGAACTATTCCCAAAAGGCATTTCACACGCAGACACTCTTGTTTTGGAGACAAAAACATCTGACTAGCCTCTGCGCCTGGAAACAATACAACTGCACCGTTAAAGTCTGAACTTCATGCATCAACTTCCACAGGATTTTTCTGTTAACTTGAAATTGTTTGTGACTGCTTTTTGGTCTCTTTATATTTAAAAAATTATTAAGTCCTGTTGTAAATTCTCCTGATTCTGTTTGGGTTTGAGGGAATGAGGGGATTGTTTGTTTATTTTCAATTTGCAATATCCTTTTCTTTTTTGCTTCCATTGCAGTTCCATGAAAGACCAAAGAAGTGGGCATACAGCCCGACTGTATGAAAAAGGTTTTACACTGTTTTGTCAGAAATATCCAAAGTTATCTTTGGAACATGTGCCCTTTTATAGTAAGCTTACATATTACAACATCAGGACAAAAGATGCCCAGGTGCAAATATTGATTTTTGTTTCACTTTGTTTTGTTTTTAAAGCATAATGCTCTTCCAAAGAGAGTTGCTATGGGGAAAATATCATTATGAGATAACATGTCTGCAAGAAGCAAAGCATGTCTTCAATCCATATTGTTTACTTGTTCCAGAGGTTTAAGTAAACAAGGGAAAAATAGCAAGAAGATGTTGACCCATTTAATATTTTTCCAAAGGATGCCTTTAAAGAGCAATCATTTTGCAGCCACTTAATACTCGTTAGTCTAACAATCTTGATTGGCCAGATTTCCAGTTTATTGCAGGAGTTATTTCTGTTTGTGAACCTAACTGTTGAGAAAGAATTCATGGTATATGGCCTGTACCTTCTCATTTCTGGCTCCGAGCAACCTCGAGAAATTTTATACATACACTTAACCTTACACAAATTGTTATGATCCATTTTATCTCAAGTTTCCAGTATTACTTTCAGTCACGGGAAACTTTTCCTCTAAATGTAACAGTGCTAGAGCATCAACGTCCATTCTTTATCCCTGGGTCCTCCTTAATCCAGTTTCTCACGAACAGCAACCATGAACAGGATGATTACTACTCACACTTATCCTACTACGGTCGTAACTGACCATGAGACTATGACTAGAGAACATATCTCTTGAGAGAACACTGAAATGGCAAGAGCTGATTATCAACACACTTCTGTCAAAAACAATGTGTTAAACCCCAGAAAAAGAGGAAAACAGGAATGCTTGTATGCGCTGAGTGTGCCTGTAGCTGGAAAGGATAAAATAAACTGACAGTGGAGCAGTGAAGGAAGAAAGCGTGTTTGGGGCCTTTCTTTTGTTCAGTTTTATGCCAGAAAAAAAAAAATATTTAGTTTCAATTTAACTATAGCTGAACTATTACAATTGTGTTTTCACTATCAGACAAGGAATTAAAATCGGGTGAGAACAAGGTAATCCGATAAGAACATAAAGATGATTTGTGAGGTCTAGAAAGGGTCTCCAGTAAAGCAAGGCTAGGGAGAAAAATGAAGCTGTATTTAAATAAACAAAGAATGAAGGAACAGACAAGCAGCCTCAGCTGAAGGAAGAACTACAAGGAGATATCTTCCATATGCAGCAGGGACAGACACAGCAGAAGTCATCTGGTGACAGCTTGACTTTAACAGGAAAAGGAAAGATGATGTGGATGTTATGAACCTGCCAACAGGTTGATATTATCCATACCGGGAGCAGAGGGGGACTGCAAAAAAAGAGAATAAGGATATGAAGAGATCCATTTTCAGTATGTTTGATTTAATGAGTCAAAATACCCAGGACAGACACCTGTGCTACAGCAAACAAGCATTTTATCACAGAAAGAATTACTCTCCAGTCCTCCAGAGAAGGAGACTCCACAACCTCCCTGGGCAGCCTATTCCAGTGCTCTGTTACCCTCACTGAGAAGAAGTTTCTTCTCATATTCTCATATTTTGCCAAATGATTGCTTATCAGCTGCCTCATATTATTAGATCTGTATCAGTGCACTGAAGATGCCTAGACAGGTGAGAACATCTCAAGCTGTGAGAAGCCCAAGCCTCATGAGGTGCCAAAAGCCCCTTCCAGAAGGTCCTGCAAGCAGAAAGCATCCTGTATCTCACAGGAGCACTTTGCCTCTCACAGGATCAAACTGATGATTTGCAGTTTGCAGATCCAAGCTGTGCTGCACTGTATTACTGAATTTCCAATTGCCTTTTATTAATACTAATCTCCATCCCTACTGTTCAGCTAGTGTCCAAATATGCATGACAGTAAAGAATGTAAAATAATTTATTTAAAGCTGTAAGAAAAATCAAAGGTGGGTAATAGTGAAAAGATCATGCTTACATTTTAAATCAGTAACTATCATCTACAACATTTGTATTTACTGAAATAGATGCTCATCCCTGGATCAGTCAAGTCCTTAAGCACACATCTAAATTCCCCTGCCTTTGTTTACCAGCAGTCAAAACATGGATTACAATGCCAATTGCAATACACAGGAAATACACAGTTACAACAAAAGGCAAGGGCATCCTCTTTAGGATAGAGCATTTTCAGATTTTGTTCATTAATCAGACAAAATGGAGTATGGAAAAAAACTAATCCAACATCGTTAATTATCTTTATCCAATACAAAAGCAGTTCAGCTGCAGTGCCATATATATTGGATAAAATCCTGCATAAGCCAGCTTTGTAAGTATTTTCATTTAAGAATAACAAGAAAGAACAACAGTTTGTGAATTGGTAGCAACACGTTAAGTATTACACATAGATACGTGCCTTTCCTCAACTAGAGATATAGAAACCAACATTAAACAAATACTGAGCTTCAGAAACACTAATCATCATCCATCAAGACAATTCATTTCTTGATTTATAAATGAGAACTCCCAACACCCTAGTAACTTGCTAGTAACACTTTCTACTCCTTGTTTCCTTTCCAGCCCTAGAAGGAGCTAAGAGCACAACCCTAAGTGCCATTAAAAAGAACAGGTTACTGCAAATTTAACCAAACACACAAAATGACAACAGAAGTAGCTGTAACCCATAGGCTTAGCTTAATGAAAAAGGTTTCTCATCCGCAGGTCTCACCGAGAGTACCTGTTGTAACTCTACAATTAGAGGCTCAAGCATGAAGCTAGGAATACAAACCCTAGTACGTGGTTTCTAAAATGTGTCAACAGAACACGGCACAGAATTCATCCTAACTTGCATCCCTTTCCTTATCTCGTCTTACTGTTTTAAACCGCTACAGCATCATCCCAGCAGCTAAAGGCGCCTGCTGGTTACGGTTCTGACATTGCTTACAGGATAAATATAAATTCACTAAATCTTCTGCCTGCTGTCTACATAATCCCTTAACCTTTCCCTTTCCGCAGCAATGGTTCTGTTCCACCTTCTCATCTCCAGCCTCTCTGCTCTTTTCATTTCTGATGCTGCCTTCCCTTTCCCACTTATTTTTCCAAATTGTCAACATTCAGCATATCTTCACAGTGAAATTCATGGACACTGCTCTCGTAACTCACAGCCTGCTTCAGCATGTAGTCTTGTTTTTTACATTTTATTGAGGGATGGGAATTTTAAAGAGAGTTCTTTGGTTAACAGATTTCTATTCAATTTAGCATCTGCCTGCAAAATACAGACCAAGCAGAAAACATTAAGCAAGAAGGCAAGTTTCCAATCACCAATATGCTACAAAAACAACTGAACAGGACAGTGTCTGTCAAATATAAAGGGAAAAAAAAAAAAAGTGAGGCTAATAAATTATTAGCCAAACTACAAGCAACAGTATTCAACCTGCACAGAAACTGCTCCTGAATTAAGATTTTAAAGACACAGGGCTATTTTACACTAACGGATTATCAGCAGCAGAAAAAAACAAGCCTTCTCAGATTTTGTCACCCTCATTTTTAGTTACGAAAAAGAAGGTAAAAGGCTTAAGAACAGACCATGAGTAAACTAAAGCTTTGCCCTGGTTGTTTTCTTCCTGATTTCTAAACCAGTATTTTAAAACTATGTCTTCACCTTGCTCAAAAGTTGGACACACCCAGAAATTCAAGTTTGTTCTTTTAAACAACAATCAAATTATCACTTAGATACATGGAAAAAAAAAACAGTAGCAGAGCCAGGTGATAGTTGTGGGAATCTTTATACAGTTTGATTAGGAAAGCTCATACAAAGCAAAACCTATGTCATTATAAAGGCCCCATTACTACACAATTTTACATATGGGTAAGAAGATCCAATCGTGCAGTATTTCCACAAATAAACACACAGACAGCAAAGTTCTCTACCACTGTCAATAATAAGCTCCAGGTGAGAGAAAAGCCTCATTCATGCCAGCCTTACCTCCAGTTCTGCACAGCTGGACCTGAACAGCTCAAAAATCAAATTTTGTATTAATTTTAAAATTAAGTAGTACATTAAATGTGGCATTTTTCTAGAGTGGGCTTACAATTTTATATTAACCTCATATCAAGAAATACATTTAGAGTTATAATGGTTACTAATACACACTTACTTGTGTTTTTAAAAAATTAAAGAAACAGCAGCGTGCTTGAGAGTCATTCCAGTTAAAGGAGGTGCACTAAAGCCCACGCCTTATGTAAAGCATGCTAGTGGCACCGCTAGACCCAAGGTGTACTTAAATATTTAATAACAAACAGTCTACCATAACATGACTTTAATGGGTAACTTCACTCACAACTGAAATAAGCACAAGTAATCTCAGAAAATAAGCCAGGAAAAAAAAAAAAAAAATCCTTACTGTTTAAGATGTTTAGGCTATTGTTACTAAAAGGTTAATTAGATGTGTGAAGTTTTTGCATGAAGCCTGGAAAAATGGGAGTAAAGTGCTTGTTACGTCAGTGACTCAGAAAATAAGTATCTCATTATTACCTCCAGAAAGGAGGTCTTCCTGCTGCTCCAGACACATTTCCAATAGTTTTGAAGACCTACTTCCCCCATTGCACTCTTTCAAGCCTTGGTTCTATGCTTCATCAGGCAGGCTGCACAAGCAGGTCACCTCTCTCCCTTGCAGATGGGAATAGACAGTGGCCGCTGGCCCTTCAGGCTCTTTTTCATAACCTCTCCGTTTTAGCATTGCCACTACTTCACCCTGCTGTTGTCAGACTGCCCAACATACAGATCCCAGAGAGGCTTCGCAAGCAAACAAAAAACATGGGGAAAAAAAAAATGTCATCACAAGAATTAGTTAAGCGTCCCTCGGGCCCCAGCCCTTTCCTGTGTCTGTCACCACTCCAGCTAATTTGCAGTCACAAAGTCTCTCAGACGAGGAGGACACACTGAATTCCGACCTTTGAGCTGCAAACCTACCCTTGAGCGACTTGGTGACCTACATGGCAGCTGCACAGCTCGATAACTAGTTGGCTGGAGTCTGCAAACACATGATTCATCTCTGATTCTCCCATACCACCCCATACACTGTCACTAGACTGCTATAAAATGTGATTTCCAAAGGCAGGCTTTATTAGCCTGTTGGCTTGCTGAAACACTGCTCTGAAAAAACTTTAATAGTAAAAATAAAAATTCATTTTAGTTTCCCACTTAAACACTATGGAATTCACACAGGGAGGAAAAAAAAACCAAACACATATATGCAGCACCTAAATACATCTGCTGCTGCTTCCTTTTCCTAACACCACCTCCTAATGTTATAGCTGAGTAACATACAATTCTGGTTGCACATTTTGTAGGGCCAAAGACCTACGGTGCATCCGCAAAGACGTTAATTAGCAGACATCTCCACACTGAAGTGTTACTGGGGCCCTCTGATATTAGCCCACATATGCAAGCCAAGTGCTGGAAAGATATACTTCCAAAAGTAGTGTTTGCCAAAACTGAGTGCACTAAAATGCAGCAAACTATCAGCTACATTCATGACCATCCAGACTAGCTGTGTATCTCCCCTCCTTTCCCCCTGAAAATGCACAGCCAGAAATTTCAGTTGCCACTGTTCCTTACTGCATCCCCTATCCTTAAGAGACTCTGTTGGCATTTATCAGTATTGTAGAATTAGGCTTTCTTATCCTCTTAATGACCAAAACACAGCTGTCCAACATGTTCCAGCTGGCACAACCCTGGCATCTCTGCTGTTAACCCAGCACGTCTTATGGGCTATTTTGTTCTACTGAATATGCATGGATATGCACATATACAACTAACTCATAACTTTTTTTTTCCATTCAAAAATAAAATTGTAACATTACGAGATGTCCTAGAAAATTTTGTCCACATTATGAAGTTCAAATACAGATCTGATCAAGACGCTAAAGACAAAAAGTTGAGCAGCTTGGGATTTGTCGTTCTAGTGTCTTAACAACCACGCACATACAAGAAGATAAATCAATTATACAGCTAAATTATATCTCCTCTGTATATAGAGTGATAGGTAAGGGGTAGCCATCTATACATAGGATTAAGCAGTTTGAAGTGTGTGGCACAAGACTGAAAGGCAAGTCAGAACCATGAAATGTCACCATTAATTGCATGTATCTGCTGAAGTGACCAAGAGTGAAGTAGTTTGTCATACTAGGAACTGCATTTACATGTTTAGAATTTCAGTTCCTAAAAATCCTAGGGAGAAAAATAAATGAGCTATTCCCGCCTTTTAAAGACTTTTGGTCAGTATGCAGGCTGAGGAACACAAGTTCTAGATGAGTTTGTAATATCATTCCATTTTCAGGATTACCCTTACAACTGCAACACTTAAAATATTTTCAGATGAGGTGTAAAAGACTTTTGCCCTGCATGCATTACGTTTGGAATGAGCCACAGCAATGCAATATGATTCAAATGGTTCTGAGCTCATTACCTCACCTTGCACAATGTAATACGTAATGAGTGTTTTTTTTCTACCCTGTGGGCATTGAAGGGCACACTCTTAGCACTGTAAATCTGTTGAGCGCAACAAATCTACAGAGATGTAATGACACCATCTCAGATTTTGACTTTAAACTCATCATTGTTTAAAGAGACTAATTTTTAAAGATACCAAATAAGTTATGCAAAGCTTGCATTAAGCTCCGAGAAAAGGCTCTGAAGGCCACTCTGCTTCTTACCCATTATATCTATGATCTCATAAACACACTATTCATTAACAAGGCTACTACAATGGTACAGGTACAAGATGTTTCAGTAATTTCCTGTTACTTCCAGGCTACATGCTGAGTGTAACTAGTACACAAGTATAAATTGGGAGAGGAGCAGCTGGAGAGCAGCCCTGCAGAAAGGGACCTGGGGGTGCCGGTTGGCAGCAGCTCAGTACCAGTCAGCAGTGTGTGCCCTGGCAGCCTGGAGGGCAAACTGTGTCCTGGGAGGGCATCAAACACAGTGAAACCAGCCAGTCAAAAGAGGTGATTATCCTGATGTGTTCAGCCTCACACTGAGAACTATGTGCAGTTCTGGGCACCACAACTTCAGAAGATGTGAAGGTCCTTGAATGCATCCAGAGGAGGGGAACAAAGCTGGGGGAAGAGCTGGAAGGCATGAACTGTGAGGAGCTGCTGAAGACTCTGGGTTTGTCAAGTTTGGAGAAAAGGATGCTGAAGGGCAACCTCATTGCTCTTCACAGCTTTCTGAGGGAGAGAAGTGGAGAGGGAGGTGCTGAGCTCTTCTCCTTGGGATTCAGTGAAGGGATGTGTGGGAAGGGCTCAAAGCTATGCCAGGGGAGGTTCAGACTTGCATGAAGAAACATTTCTTTACCAAGAGGGTGGTCAACACTGGAACAGGCTTCCTAGAGACATGGTCAATGCCCCAAGCCTGTCAGTGTCTTAAAAAGAGGCATTTGGATAATGGCCTTCATAGTATTCTCTAACGTTTCGTCAGCTCTGAAGTGGCTGGGCAGTTGGACTAGATGCTGTTGTAGGTCCCTTCCAACTGGAATTATTCTATTCTATTCTATTCTATTCTATTCTATTCTATTCTATTCTATTCTATTCTATTCTATTCCAGTATTGAATGGCTCCACTGGAACTAATGAAAAACAGAATTTGGTCCAAGCAAAAATGTAGCTGGCATCTCATGGCACTTGATTTTTTCAGCCATAGTTGGTCTTTGTACAAGACTACCAACTTGATTTAAAGCTGTGGACATTTCAAACTACCAGAGAGATGGAAAGACCAACTGTGAGCGGCAACTCCTTAAAATACCACACACACCTTCCAATCTGGATGCCAAGCTTATTTGAGTGATTCTGTAAATGCCGTGGAAATTTCAAACAGACCTGCTTGGTTTCTAACGCAGTTTAAGAATGTGTAAGACTTCCATAATACATCAGAGTTTGGGTCTTGTTAGGACACGCAAAATACCCCTGCCAGCACACACTACAAACATTGCTGCTCCACGAGAAATTCACGGACTCCTTACTCTTTGCCTCCTTATCCTTATTACCTGAAGGAATAACAAGAGACTAAGTAATTAGGAAGAGGGACTACAGCAAAGTTGCTTTCTTTCCAGCTGCACAACCACTACCACTGAAAATCCTTCTGTAAGTTATCTTTTGCCGTAAATTAAGACGAAGAGGGAGCAGCACTTCAGTTTGAACTCTGCCCGGTATCTCAATAACAGCGTTTCCAGACACCGCACGCCGCGGGCCTTGCTCCCAAGGCAGGGCTTTCCCGGTACCGGCGAGCCGCTCCTCCCCGAATACCACCTCCGCGACAAGAGGTGCCCACCGGGCGCTCCGTTACCGCGCCGCGGGACGGGGAAGGCGCTTTGGGGTCTCCCTCCCCGCCCGGGCCACCTGTCCCGGAGGCGCCGCAGCCCAGCGGGCTCCGCTTGCCCGCGGGGCTGCCGTGCCGGGGATGCCGAACCACGGCGGACCGCGCGGCTCCAGCAGTGGCCGGGCGGGCTCCGTGCCGTGCTGTGCAATGCCGTGGCGCAGCGCCGGGAGGCGGCGGAGAAGCCGCGGCTGCCCGCGCCGCAGGTGCGCGGAGCCCCGCGCAGGGGAAGGAAGCGTGCGGGGAGCTCCCGCCGCGGCCCCGCCGAGCCACCACCCGGGCCCTGCGACCGGCTCCGTACCGGGGAGCCGCCGCCGGAGTCCCGGCCCGGCTCTGCGTCCCCCGGGCCGGGGTACGGCTGCCCGCCGAGCTGCCCCGCCGAGCCGCCGCCCCTCTCCCCGCCGGCACCTGGATGTGGCAGGAGATCTCGGAGTCGTCCAGCAGCCGCACGGTGCATTTCATCTCCGGGCTCAGCGACCTGATGCTGGAGCTCCGGAACCGGATCATCCCGGCAGCCCGCCCGCCGCCGCCGCTGCCGCCGCCCCGCAGGCAGCCGCAGGGGGCNCGCCGCGGCTGGAGCCGCCGCTGCGTCAGGCTGCGCTCCGCTCGCCGGCCTCAGCATCCTCCTGCGCCCGCCCCCGGCCCGGCCCGGCCCGGCCCGCCGGGGCACCTCTCCACCCTCACCTGCTCCCCCCAGCTCCTCCGCCCCACGGGCCCCGGCTGCGCTCCCTGCGGGGGGCTCCGCGCCGCCGGGCTGGGAAAAAAGGCAGCCCCGAGAGGAAAATGGTCAGCGCCGGTGTTTGACTTCCCCGCCACAGGCGTGCTTTGCCTGGTTTTGAGTGCACCTGAGGGACTGGTGCGGCTTGGGAGTGCCCGGTGCTCCGCACAGGGGGACATCCCCCCAGCTGCTGGAGGGACTGAAGTCCCCAGGCTGCCTGCCCACCCGCAGCCTGCGTCTCCGGGGTATCCCAACACAGCCCGAGGCAGAGGGAGGACCCCGTGAAATTTAGTTAAATATATAACAAAATGTACCAAGGAAGATGGGTGCGCTCTAAGGAAACAGAAGAAAACACAATGCAATTTCATGTAAGAGTGCAAGTTTTAGAAACTTGTTTCCTCAGGGAAAAAGAATGGTCCATTAGGGCGGAGCAGTCTCATCCCATTTGTTGTGTAAGTGGGAAAGAAACTGGAGCATCCGGTGGCTTCACTGTTACTTCCACAAAACGCTACATGCATTTGTGTAAAACCTTGCAGGAACCAAGTGCCGAAGTTGGCCAGCCTTGAAACGGATCAGCACTGTGCTGAAAAAATGAGAACTTCCTTTTTCAGTGTGAAATGAAAAATAGCCAGTGTGAAGTGGGATGTGGCTGAAAGTCTTCAACAAGAAAAAAGTACTGGCAGCCACACACGAGGTGTATTTCAGTCATTTTGCCTAGTTGTTTGTGATCACCTGTAAACTTCCATGTTTTGAAAATAGTTCTGTGTGAATGTAATGTTCTTTTGAAAATGCAATGGAAAAGACGAAGCACTGCTTCTCCTGTAAAGTCTTCCTTTGGCTTTCTGCTGGACTGCT
Organism: Pampusana beccarii; assembly: GCA_013399365.1. Classification (NCBI taxonomy): domain Eukaryota; kingdom Metazoa; phylum Chordata; class Aves; order Columbiformes; family Columbidae; genus Pampusana; species Pampusana beccarii. Next base: position 55,454 of record VWYH01010681.1, read on the forward strand.
AACAGTGGGAAGTACAGACAACCACGAACAGATGGCAAGGATATAGTGCTCACTACCATCAGCTAATAAATATGCAAAGCCCTTTAATGTCAAACATAAAAGAAAAAAATAAAACCATGCTTCTCGTAATGATAAATGCTTCCAATTGCATAGTGAATAGTGAAGCAAACCAGCAAGTACCTAAAACAGATTATTCACCTCAGTAGCCACAGTCAGCCCATAAAGTATGGAAGAAGGTCCTTATCAGCCGAGACACCAGTTGTGGACACCCACTCATTAATGATAAAATAATGCTTTTTGTCCTACAGTCCTGCAGCATGAAAGCTCAGTAGAGGCAGGATTTCAGCCTACATGTGGATTGACTCTCAGGTGACACAGGTCTTCCTGCTTGCAGCAGAGGAGGAATCTTTCCTTTCTAAGCTGGATATTTTACCTTTCCCTTCAGTCCCTACAGCACACCTTTCTCCATCCCAAAGGGGAACTAGGAGAGGGAGCTGAGCCAATGATGAAGCTCTAGGAGCAAGTCAAAGTCTACCACTGTCAGAGGGCTTTTTGCTTTACTCTCAGTATGGCGTGGAGAGGGATGAGCTTCCCAGGAGTTCTAAGAGCTACAGACACAGTGATGACTGCAGCATGAAATTTGCATCTCCAGACAGTTACACGGAAGTGTGAACTGGTGTGTACAAACAGGAGCAAAGCTTCAGGAGCACAGAGCTTGGCAGAATTTTACTTGCCTGCTTTAAAGACAGGTCACTCATGTCTTTTTGACACTGTATTTGCTTCTGTGATACTCAATATCATATATACTCGGGGTGTCTGAGAGCTCTGTGAGACACATAACAGATTTCTGTGTTTCAATTACCACAGAAATACAGTCACTACTAGCACAGAATATAGCAGCCATCTAATAAGAAATCACCAAATGAATGAAATTGTCAAAAACGAATACACCGCTCCCCAGGAAGAAAACAAACAAACAAACAAACAAAACCCAAACAAACACACACCCCACACACCCCCCAACAAACAAAACCACAAAACAAAACAAACATGACACACACAACCACCACCTGGCAATGAAAGCAAACACTTTGCTGAGTTAGAACTCCAGGAAATAAATCAATTACATGAATTTTGCATCAGATATTAGGACTGCCGTCCCTTCCTTATTCACAAAGCACTATAGGCCTTTTTTTTCCCCTACAAATAGGAGGCCTTTAAATATCTCATACCATTACCAATTACACAGGAAAACCCACAAACATATTTCAACAGCCATGATTGACTGAGTGCACCCCTTTGTGCCATATCTTGGAGATCAAATAGTCCTTACGCAGCTAGCTTTTGGAAAGATCACCTGAAAGGCCAGGCACCTCAGGAACTGGCATTAAATAGTATGGCAAATATTAGAAAACACAAAGCTATGTATAGATAAATTCAGTTCAGTTACCAGTAAATGCTGAGCTGATGGAGTGTAAAAAAAATACACTGCTTGGGCACCTCTTCGCTTCTGACTCAGTGGAAGGTTATCAGCTAATGCTATTGCTGCCAAGAGGATGGCAGGTCTATCCAAGCACTCACCTGTCTTCATCCTGCAGAACCTGGAGATCTGATGGGACACCTCAATAATAGGTAATTACAGCTGCAAGAAAAAATGCTGGTGCGCCAGCACACGTTTGAAATGCATTTGAGGTTCATTAGTCTCAGGACTGTCACTATTCAATGCAATAGCTGCATTCACATTCTCTGTTCACCTAACTGGTCACTGAATGAATCTGCTTTGGGCTGAGCACATCTGGATGGAGTAAGGGGCAGTAGCCTACACCTCCTGTTTACCCAGGAATTTCTGTCAGATGTGAAGTTAGATTCAGGGACAGCAGGGAGCACTAGTGCACTTGAGTAGTACTTTAATTTCTGGATGATTCTGCATGGATCCAAATTACAGAATATAAGAATAGTGGGTTTTCCCTTCAGTGACTGATCTTGACAGGAAGTTTAGCTCTTCAAGTTAATGTTTACAATTTAAACAAGCACATATGTGTGTGTGTGTATATATATATATATATATATATGTTCCCAAATACTCAAAGATTAATTCAGAAATGCAACTGCTGCAGCTGTAAAAACATCTGCCTTGGGTCAGACCTTGGGTTCCAGCACAGGTAGAGCAGATACACAATTCACTGTCCCCACAGGGGTGCCCTGCACGACACACTAACCTCCTTCCCCTAGGTCCACACCTACCTCACGAGGTCCTCACAGCCAAGATGTACAGCATGTACAGCAATTAGCCATGGCTAGGACTCCCAGGGATCGTGGGGACATAAGCAAAGAACAGCAACTTTATTCAAATTAACAAAGTCTGGGACAGTTTAGATTCAATTCAGTTCCCTTCTACAGTAGGATTAGGATCTCCAGCTGTAAAATATTTCGCCTGAGGGCAGCTGATCTGGACATAAGGCTTCTCCGGAATGTATCCTAAAGGGTGGAAAGTGAGGGTTGAGCTAGCAGTGAACCAATATTTCAGGAAACAGTTTACTATAGTCAGTGAAGCATGAGTTTTGCTCTCAAAGTGACAAGGTTCACAGGAAAGCTAGCTTCCTAGGTGTGCTGGAGGACCGGTCACTAAGAGTAAGGTCTGGATGACTTCTGGAGCACCCAGCTCACCAGGAAACAAACCAAGGCACCAGATTTTTGTACATGTACTTTGTTTTCTTCAGTTGAATTGCCTTTGGGACACACACTGTATTTGTGTAAAACGTATCCAGAATCCAAGCCAAAATTAGCGATGAGATAATTGAATACAGCTGGGCATACCGGGCAGCACTCAGAATATGAAAACAAACAAGCTCATCAAATGTTATATATACGGAGAGACCCCATACGTACGGGATGCTTTTGTCCCAATCCTAAGCAAGCATCTGGAAGGAAAAAAAATCAATTTCACTTTACAGCAAAAAACAATTGTAAAAAAAAAGTGGGGCTTGCATCTTGAAATTAAAGGTCTCTCACATCTGAATATTACACCAGTAATTTGAAAACTATATAAAATATTAATGCATATTTCTATAATGCTTATTACCCCACTAACAAACCCTGAGTGTTTAGAGATACATAATTTACAAAGAAAAAATATTTAAATAGCAGAAGTTCTACTGATTGCAATGAGGGCAGAGTTGAGCCAGAAGCTGAAACTTTAATTCACATAGGATTTCTACTTTCTTTTACATTATAAAAACATTACAAAAACATCACATATTCATTGCATGAGTGAGAAGGCAACAAGATCTGCAAATATGACATTATTTGACAGCAGTACCAAAATATTCAGGATTTTCATGTTTGTACTTCAAAGAGAATTTCTACTATGAGCGAAACACGCTCTCATTCCAAATCCACTAAAAATACAGAGATATCAGAGATATTTGGCCACAACTACCCTAGCAAAAAGACCTAAAATCCTACTGAAATCCATAGGGATGTATCACAGTTTGCATGGCACTGCTGGCCTCCAAATTCCTTGGGTGCAGTTGTGAGGGCAGTCACAACCATGGCTCACAGGGGGAGTAAGGGTGAGTCAGAAGTCTGCGTTTTCTTCCACTGCTGTAGTTGAGCAATCTCTGCAAAGTTTCAGATTCAAGTATGGCAAGAACATTACAATGCCCCCTTTCCAGCTAAGAATGATGGGCTGAATTTACCATACAAACTTCTTAGCAGACTTCCTGTAGATGTCACCTAGAAGCTCAAATATCTATCAGCGTTTGTCCAAGTTAAACTGTATTGCACAATACCGCATCTGAAAGTTGCCTACTGGAGGAAATTGCATTGATTGTTATCCACACAAGGCAGCTACCATGAAGGCAAAATGTCAACTCCCAGCCTTTAGGTGAGAGCATACAAAGTCGCTGAGATGATTTTCGACATTCACTGGGTCCTGGGACTTGCCAATGTGTTTTTCTAGTAGGGACTGAAATATTTCTTTGGTACACTCTTCAGGGAATATATAGCCAGTACTACTTTTCTAATAGCATAGTCAGACAAAACTACAGCAGCTAGTGTGCTCTCTCAGTTTCCTGTGCTGCCTCTCCAAGAAGTCTCTCTCCTCTGAGGACCATGTTTATTCCCAAATACTTCTTTTACTACCAGTTCTCTCCAGTTGCTTTCACACAGTCCACGCAGGAAGCTTCCAGGCTTGTTATAATGACAGCCCTAGAGAAAGCCTGCAGCTCACACCGCTGGAAGACTAACAGGTTTTACATGTGACACAACTGGTGATTTCAGATGTCTACAGTTAGTTCAGCACCCACAGGAACCTGGTTGTATTTTGCCAAATGCAGGATTGCTGCCACATCCATGTATCTCCCCAGTCTATGATGAATTAAAAAAAAAAACAGTCACCAGTGACTTAGTAATCCAAATAAAGGTAATCTGTTGGCAAGTGGAGAAAAGAGGTATTGCGTACCTATAGCTTGACTAACTCCTCTTTTTAACAGTATTTATCTAAATGAATGTTTAGTGAGGCTCCAATTCAAAATACAGTCTAATACTACACCAACTAGTCACATCTTTTTCAGCTTTATCATTGCAGGGAGGATAAAAACAAGAGCAAAAGTTGATCATTACTGTTACACTAACACTAGTCATAAAATATACAAAAACTACATTAACTTCAGTTTGCAGGTGGCTAGTCAAGCAAATTCTTCAGAGCCAGGCTTTGAAGAGCTCTCAGCATGCCAAAAGCCTTGCTTACTGAGTGTTCAGAGGAATTAACCCCAGCACACACGTATTTGGTGTGTTCTTTTATACTGTTCTTGTTACTGGGCAGAATCTGGACGCTGCTGGGCAGAACTCGCTTGCAGTTACGTCCTGTTTCCATGGCTGCTGCACATGTACTTTGAAACAGCTGAAAGTGCTTAGACCAGTTTTGGCTGGTTTTATAGTTCCTTTTCTTCTTCTGGGGTTATTCTGATTTTTAATACTGCCATCATCTTCCCACCAAAATGATTCTATTATTCTATAATCATACAATTTGAATTTTACATCCTTCTTCTGCAGTGGTAGTTGTCTAACTTTCAATGTGATTTAAAGGCTTATCCAACCACGCGTCAAGGAGTGACCCTTGAAGTTGGCGTCTGCATGAGGAATCAGATTTTACACCACATCTAATTTGTGTAAATCGAAGTGGAGTCCAGCAAATAAAACTTCTGCTTTGCACATGAGGTAAGTCAGGTTCCTAGTACATTCTGTGAAAAAATTAAGTAGTGCAGGAAAAATGTGTATCACATACAACAGGTATTTCAAGTTTGTTAATCTTGGCAGCATCTAATCTCCACCCCAAGTGTGTTATTAAAATAATTAGCATCATGATTTTTAAATAATAGTATGCAACTATGTTCAGTTTCTGATATGGCTCTCTTTATAGCTTCTGACTTTTATCATTAATCCCTTTCCACATTACCATAAGGACTATTGCTCTTTATTGATCTGGCTCTTTTAATTATGTAAGAGCTAATAAGGACAGGATTTAAAGTTGCGATTACCTTTGTTGCTAAGCTTCCTCGCATATGAGAGGCTTTATGGTGTAAGAGGTAAGTTCACGTGTACATGATTGCAGAACGAAGGTTTGGCTATCCAAGGGAGAGATGTGGACTGATCAAATGCAAAAAAAAAAACAAAACAACAACAACAAAAAAACCCCAAAAAAACCCCAAACAAAACATAAAAAAGACACTAAGAAAGCACACTTCAAAAGCACTCATTATTAACTGCTCAGTAATAGCAGTCTCATGATTTACTTGTAGGAGCAAGCATTTTAAGACACATGTATTTTCTCCCTGCCACTTCCCAAAGCCCACAGGTGGCTACACCATACTAATGCTCTGAGTGCTTTCCAAATTAATGGTTCCACATTGGTGTGTACTGCTGCTGTTGTAAGTAATGTTGAAATATAGAGTACATAAGTTTTACACACCCTGGGCGTTAGGAGACAAACACAAGATGAGAAGATAATGTATCTGTTGCAGAACCTGTACTTCCAATGGAGGCCAGAAGCTTTCAAAGAGACAAAGTAACCTGGAGAAGCTACTTTTAGTTTCACTTGGATTGGGATAGAGGCAGTATAGCTCCCCAAATGTCCTCTGCAGCTATTTTCTCGAAGAGACAAAAGAAAATCATCTTCCCGTAGCTCTGTGGTCTCCTTTATTTCCAGTCTGCCCCTGCAACAGCACTGAAATTACTCTGGGTTGCAGGTGACTGTGTCCTGCGAGCAGCAGCGCCACACGCGCCCGCAGCCGTCCGCATCCCGCAGGAAGACCACGTGTCCCTGGTTCTGCTCTGAGCATCAGACACAAACCTCAATTTTCACAGCGACTTTCGAGTCACACTGCAGCAGCTCTAGTTGTGACTCTGGAGTGAAAACACTGTAATTCTCCAATTTTTTTTTTTTTTTTTTTTTTTACGCTCTCAAATAAATACTATTTTACGACCCCAGTGCTTCAGACGTATTTTGATTTGTTCAGCACTTCTCAGGAGTCTTCACGTTAATGCATTGATTTTTGTCACATCATGTGGAGAAATTTTTAAGTTAGAAACAGACTTTGATTTCTTATACAGAATTAAATTTGGTTAAATTCTTGTGCATACCTGGTGTTGGCCTTGAAAGACTAACTCTGGATTACACTGATAAAATATAGCCCATAAAATGGAGATGTTTTCAAAACCTAAGAACAAACACATAAAAAGACAACTAATCTTCCACTGCTTATCTACATTAATTTTCTTGAAAGTGAGTCAACTAGCCATTGCATAAGCACATTACAATATTTCCCTTGCTGACACTAGAAAAATTAAAATTAATCAACAATAGCTCCTGTGTTTAGAATAATGTGTATTTAACTTTTAGATCAATGTTTTCTTAGGCCTCTCTACACAGAAATTAGTGAGTTAGGACATGTACAGGTTATAATGTGGCATGAAGTATTGCATTCTTCTTTTACCTATAACTGAGTTACATTAATTTTGTCATTCATTCAGCTTTGCAGTCAACCTGAGAACATAATTATGTTGCTTAGAAGCAACAAAGTAAAGTCACTCCCAGTCTCTCCTACCGGGGATTTTTTGTACAGTGAACTGGAAAAAGAAGAAAAGTTATTTCCAACTTTCATTTTTTATTTCACAATCATCATACCCTGAAGGTCTGCACTTCAGTATGAAAAAGTGTTGTAAGGTAGCATGTACAAATACTTAATGTGATTTTTAAAACGTAGAACAGCTTTAGTTTGGTTTCCTGATTCCAAATGTTTGAAAGCTTGACAGATTCATCAAACTGCTGATTTTTTTCCCAGTACTGGGAATTTTTTTGGGGTGCAGAGAGCCAGTTTGTATTAAGCTCTCCTCAATCCTTGAAATATCTACTGTATGACCAAAAGGAAAGGATTTCAGACAGTGTATTGACTGACTTGGCATTGCATGGAACAAATTCTGAAAATTGTTGGTACAGCTTTGATTAACACAGCCATAATTTGAAGCTGATTTACTTCGCAGGGTGGACTTACGGTGACTAACAGAACACCACAGTACATGCTGTTTCAGCAGCTCTCCTCACAGTGAGCACTAACACTCTCTAACTTGGATTTACTGCCAATGCATATCCTCGATTTAATTTGAACCCCTAAAGGTATACATAAATTTGGGCCTTAGCTACTTGAAAGACAGCCTTTCTCCCTGTAAGATTCAGGAAGTTGAGATTACCCAATGTATCTGAGCACAATCTTTTGTAAGAAACAGATGTCCATGGCGCTGGATATTGCTGGCAAGGTTTAAGAGGTCTGCACACTCTTATAGTAGTTCACAATTATGCAGTGATAAGTTTCCATTAGGAATTGGAGTGTGAATTTTTTTTTTCTACTTTGAATTTGGCAATATTCTGAATACAACAGGCCTTTCATAGTATCTTTGGTAAGGAGGCAGATACAGTAAAGGCAAATAGAAATAACTCGAGGAAAGTAAAATTATTTCATTCATATTTCATGTTATCCTTCTCTAATTTAACTAGATGATAAAGCTTTAGTGAATGCCACAAACTCAGTATCAGATAATTGGTCAAACCAGAAAGGCTCAGCAATACTAAAAAACCATAAAATACACTAAATGCCATTGAAAAAAAGTACTTTAAAACACAGTATCTGGAAAATTCTTTAGAGACTAGAGATAGGTTTTCTGGCATATATTCTTGAGGGGTTTTGCCTTTTAGTTCTTGACTGTTCATCCTTCACCATTACATTTTAGTTTCACCTGTTAATAAGTATAATAAATAAAATATGAGAAGACATCTACATTGCATTTTCTCCTATTTCAGCTATGTGAATGTACACTGAAATTCATGAAACCATACAGCTTTTTCATACAACTACATCGGAGCTTCAGAATCAAGTTATATATTCTGCCAACACTGGAAATAACAAGAATTTTAAATGCTGGAGAGAAGGTACCCATCACAATTATGGCAAATAGTTCTCAATGCAATGAGAACATCAGAATAAATTTCCTAAGATGTGCATATATGCCATTAAAAGACAAAGACTAATATGAAGATCCTCTGTGTTATTAAAGACACAGTAGCGGGGGGAAATATGTTTTGTCTGTGACTGGGCCAAACTGGAACAGAAATCTTCATTCAATTCAACCCAAAAGGATCCATATATGTTATTTGATCTACAACTTAATTAAACACATCTTAAGTGGATACTGCAGCGTACGCAATGTGATGGTGTTAAGCCAACTGTTCAGTTGAGTTTTATCCAGTCATCTCTCCAGTTGACTACTAACATGAATTCTGTCTGCACAAATCAGATGAACCACACCAGCAGGAAGTCTGAATATCACCGCCTTCTTCAGATCACCTATAGGCTCCTGTGTTTATACAATTTGATTAGTTTTCTTCCTCTCCTTTCCCCCCACTGCTGCAGCATCTGCAGCACGCATTGCTGCCTGCACAGCTCTGTCAATGCATGCTCAGGGCTTGAGTATAAAAGAACCCCTGGCAAGACTTCATCCTGCAAATACAGTGATGTAAAACAGCTGTTTGACGACATCACACCAGCCTGGCATGGAGCTTTTTATAAAATGCAGAGTTGTCCATTAAAAAAAAGCTGTCAAAGAGCAAAACAGTTGTTTTCTCTGCTTTGTGGTAATCACACTGGATAAAATGGCGAAATCTGGTTACAAAAGCACCACAGGTGAGGTAGTCAATTGCTCTTCATGTTAAAAAAATCTCAAGGATTGTTGTGACAGGACAATAAAGGCTTTAATTCTGAGAATGGGAATAGCTATTCTCATAATGCTTCCAGGGTCAAAAAATCCACAGGTATTTTCAAGTCTGCTCGTTTGGATATCCCAAGAACTCTGAACTGAACGAAACGTTTCCTCTGTCTCACAATTAATCAGCTGAGAAATTGAAAAGATGCAGGCAAATTCAATTAGTTTAGCACAATCATACTGTTGTTACAATGTAATTTGTATTCAGTCCCTGGGTGCCTTACAGGAATCATTGTGGTCTGTCAGTAATTTGAGGACTGGGTTGTTTAGGTAGTAGCCTAATAACTCAGAAGGTTCTGGTCTTTGTTAAGAAACTCCTAATAAGTATGTAAAATACAGGCAGATCCAACCTCAATTAAATAGTAAGAGACAGATAACAGATTAAAAAAAATACAAGGCATCTTTCATTCATAATATTATTTGAAGTCACCAGCAAAGGAAATAAGATTTCAGGCAGAATGGGAAACTTACTGTACTTTCTGAGAATTTCTGCCAAGGCTTGAATAATATAAGGTCATATTACTCCTTTTAGCTTCAGAAACTAGGATGATTCAATCTTCTTCATTTTGGGGAAATCCTGTTTAGAATTCGCACTATTGCCTATTCTGGAACAACTTGTCACCTGTAACTTAAAGAACACACTTACTATGCACAATTCCACATTGATAACTGCAGCTTCTAAGGCATTAGCAACTGACTCCTACAGCTATAGTGGAACATTCAATACAATATACTCATTCTTGGTGTCCAACCAGTGTTGCCCTTTTTTCATGGATACTTCTTTCCTCCCCAAGGCCCTAGCATCAGGCCATGTATTACCTTGGAGGTAAAAAAGAAAGTCTTGGGAAAGGAAGACCTTCCCTTGGTTGAGGAGGATCATGTTAGAGATCGTCTAGGCAAACTGGACATCCACAAATCCATGGGCCCCAACGGGATGTGCCCATGAATGCCGAGAGAATTGACAGATGTTATTGCTACGCTGGTCTCCATCGTCTTTGAAAGGTCTTGGAGAACAGGAGAAGTGCCTAAGGACTGGAAGAAAGCCAGCATCACTCCAGTTCCCTCCATCCGAGACACAGACAACACTTGCAAAAATGAAAACCCCTACACTGCTCCGCTTCACAGAATCACAGAATGTCAGGGATTGGAAGGGACCTTGAAAGACCATCTACTCCAATTCCCCCACTGGAGCAGGAACACCCAGATGAGGTTACACAGGAAGGCGTCCAGGTGGGTTTTGAATGTCTCCAGAGAAGGAGACTCCACAACCTCCCTGGGCAGCCTGTTCCAGTGTTCTGTTACCCACTGTGAAGTGAAGAAATTTAAACGGAACCTCCTGTGTTCCAGTTTGTACCCACTGCCCCTTGTCCTATCATTGGTTGTCACCGAGAAGAGCCTGGCTCCATCCTTGTGACACTCACCCTTTATATATTTATAAACATTAATGAGGTCACCCCTCAGTCTCCTCCAAGCTAAAGAGACTGCAATGTTTCCCATGAAGAGACTGTCACCTGAGTCTTTTGTACTTGCAGGGACTCCTGTCATTCCCAGCTAATACCGTGCAGCAGTACTCTTTGTCAGCGGCACACAGCAATTTCTCCACCTAGGACACGATGTGATCCCACAAAGCTGAATTTTAAGAGAGGAAGCTGAAAACAAAGAAAACACACAACACGAAGCCACGGATTTGCTTGGTTATGTTTCAAAATAAACATCCCTACGAAAAGCAGCATCTTCTTCTCTGTCGGATGCGAAGCCGGGGCACCGCCACTCTCCTGGTGTCAACAGCAAAAAATCCTCGCTAGGTCAGATAGACACGCACACTGACAAGAAGAACACTTGGTGTCAAAGAGCATCTGCAGAATTTAAAAATACGACTTGATTGATCCTTAAAAACCAAAACAAAGCAAAATAACAAAAAACACCAAAAACCACAACAAAAAACCCCAAAACATAAAACACAGTTAGTTGCGGCATGGCTACTGCATTAATGGAATTTTAAAGGCAGACATTTATGAGCAAAAGGTAAAACAAGTGTCCGACAAGCATTAATGTACGCTGTAACACGCATGACGGAAATTATGTCTATTAATTCGTGCGTGTTACCGGGGCTGCAAACAGTGTGGGAATCAGTAGGAAAGAAACGCCCGACCAGGCAGAAAAGCTACAGACAAAACGGGAGAGGATCAGGCAGCTTCAGCACCGTGAGCAACTGCAAAGAAAGAGCGCGGGGAGCACGACACGCGTGTCCCGGGGGCGCGGAGAGGGGGAGAAGGCCGCGGAGACCCACGCGGGGCAGCGGCGCCGGGGCAGGAGCAGCCGCTTTCGCCACCGACCCCGCGGCCCCGCCACGGTCTCCCCGGCCCGGCCCGGCTCAGCTCTCCCCGCCACGGCCACGGGCGCCCCGGTCCCCGGGGCGGG
>VWYH01010682.1:0-77487 GCA_013399365.1 Pampusana beccarii
CTCACCAGCTTTGCTGCCCTTCTGTGAATATTCTGAATGTTCTGAATACTCTGCATGGTGGCAAAGAAAGGGTGAACAAGGTTCAGAAAGATATGCAAGTCCATAACCAAGTTCCATTCCATGTGCTGTCCCACAGATTCAAAGATAACTACTTGCATACTGGAAGCTGGGTGCCTATCTTTGCTTGACTACACCAGTGCCCTCAACCCGGTAAAACCTGGTATATGAAAATCTACCACGGGATACACTGGAACCATATGTGGTCAGGTCTTGTTTGGACCCAGTAAGTTTCAGTGCTGTATAATATGCACACTGGTATTTCATTCACTTTCAAAAACAAATTCTTTTTAGCTCTCCCTTTTTAAGTAACAATCAGTGCTTACGTTAAACTTAAGACAGACCAGAAAAAGACTATCTATTAGCCCCCTTTTTTTTTTTTGTAAACTTATTGACTTGAAAATTTTAAAATAGTCTTTAACTGCAGCAACGTGCCTCATTTTTGCTTCAGTTTGTGTGGCACCTTTCAAGTGATACAAGTTTTTTTTTTCTTTTTTTTTTTTTTAAATAAGGCTTATTAAATCATTATGAAATATAATTATGAAGTACCAAAAAGCTCTTTACCTACCGCAAGGTATCCACAGTGCTGTTAAATATTTTATCTTATTGTCAGCTTGCTATAAAAAGATTTTAACCTTTAGCTGATCTGTCCTCGCATTTAATTTTTATCCACTGTGGTGCATCGCAAAGAGCCACGGTTTCCATACGCACCGCTTTCCCTTCTAAGCAACAGGCCACAGACTCCACCTTAACTCCTCTTCTGTTTTCAGTGAAATGAATGTGTGAAGCTATTCTAATATCCTCTAAAGTAAACAGCCAACACAGAAGAATACAAGCCCCATCACTTTAAGGCTTTAGCTCCAACATTTTTAGCATGTTTTTGTTTTGTTTTGTTTTAATTGGGCATTTTGGTTTAAATCCTACTTTCTGACTGATGAATTTTTCAATTAATGCAACTCATTTTCAGCTTGGTATTTTGCCTAGTTCCCTTCAAATTGAAGCAATTACAGAAAAAATTAAGTGCTCCAATAATTTTAAACCTCTCTACACTCTACAATATTGTCAGTGTACTTCACTTTTTTTTTTAAAGGTGCAAGCTCTTCAGGAGTGCTTGCTATTCAAGCACGCACAGTCTATGAACTGATTAAATATTATCAGACAATTTAAAACCTTTACAAGGGCTTTGGCTTTCCAACACTGACAGCAAACGCTGTGCTAAACTCAGCTGACATGCTCCAAACAAATGAAACACCGAAATTATTTTCAAGCAAAGACAATCTCAGGCTTTATACACACAACAGCAGAAAAAAACAGCCTCTTCACAATTGAAGGGTGAACTGTTTTTCTTCTCAGATCATGAGACAGAGAACTTAGGCCAAAGTCGTGCCAGACATACGTACAGACCGCTGCATGCAAAGCCTCATCGGCTTCCATGCTGCTACGAGAGTACCAGGAAAGGTCCTCCTCTTGAAGAACAATTGATATGACCGGGGCTTTAACGAACACATATTTCATTTGAAGAAAAACCCGCCACAGGTAGACAGAAATGCTCATCTGAGTGGCTGCAGAGGTTTGAAATTCCTGTTGTCTTCGCAGTACAGCTGTCAAGACTCCTGCCACTCTTACGTCAGGAGTTCATATGTACGATTAAACAAGCTCTGGAGCAGGAAGTTATCTCATATTAAACACATAAATGCCATCTTAAAGAGTACACTTTTACAAATCGACTGCACTAAATCATAATTTTAGTGCTCTTTTCACATAAGGTTTTCAGAGTAGATGCAGAGGCGATAAACCTACACACAGAAACCTTATTATTTCTTTTGACTAGAAGAAGAAACTGAGGCAAAGAGAGAGTTTGTTTTGGCTAGCATTGTTAAAAGAATAAAACCCAAATAAATACACAGAACATAAATAAATGCTTTCAGTGCAAGGCTTGGTTTCTTCCTATATGTTACACTGCATTTATAATTTAAAAAAAAACGTAACTACTCATACATTTATACAGTCCTAAAATTACATTCAGCACTTTGAAAGCAACAGTGAGGCTGATGTGACCCATGGTGAAAATGAGTTAGACACCCCTGATCTAATTTATCCCTCACATGATTTTTTAAACCATTCAATTAAAAACAGCAACATAACTACACTACAACAGATTCCTGCCAGTGTCAAACATCTATTATTCCCTGCTTAAAGAGAGGGAAGAAAGCAACACAGGTTATGGCTTTTTTTGGTTTTTTGGGTTTTATTTTTGTCCTGTTAACCACCACAAGAGCAGTTTGTAGGCTCAAGGGTAAGTTTTTGATTGCTCAACAAATGCCGTTACATTCCACACAGATTTCTCCTGATTGACCTAAAAAGCAATCCCCTGGAGATGGGGCAAAGTCTGATCAGCCTAATCAGTTTTTTGTCCCACATACCACAATTTTTTCCCCACATACCACGAGAACACCACTCTATTGCAGTATGTGAGAATACGTACTGTCAGGAGGATGAAGTTTGCAGAAGTAACTTCTGATCCCACCTTCAGGCAACTGGTCTGATTATGAATTCTCCAAATTTAAATCCACCACCTATTGCCTAAGCCAAAAATCAGCACTTTGGCTGTCAGACAAATTATTTTTACCTTGTATTTTAAGAAATACTTAATGAATAACCCACAATAGGGAAGGAAAAAAGGATGGCAATAGAGGAAAGAAGAGACTACAAATCACCATTAACAGTGGCGTATTTTGTGTGTTCTCCCTGTATCCATTTTCAAACCTGTCCTCCGTTTCTTTGCTCTTTGGAGTTGTTTTTCAACCCTGACCCTAGCAGAGTGAAAGAGATTAGCTTTAGTGATAGGATAAGCAAGTCTTAGGTCTATATAGCCCTTCTACACACACATGTATTGGCCATTCAGGTTAGCGAATGTCAGACACGGACCAAGGGAGAACAGACATCACAGTGTAAAGGTCTCACCACAGATCAGCCTGTCAAAATGCTGTAAGAAAACGTGTTATTCCTACAACCCATGCCAAATGCATGAACTTATGAGTGGTGACAGGCTTCAGGTGGGCAACGCAAGCCGGAATCCGAAGTGCCAAACTCTTCTTATTTGTATAAAATCATGACCTCGCTAATAGAACTTGTTCTGGGTTTTCTTGTGTCAGAAAGGGTGGACTTTACTGATGATTTTCTTTGGGAAGGAAAGGTGCTCAAAGTAATCGTGTCATATTAAAATCTAGTGAAATCTGTGACATTAATTAACAGCAGTCCCAAGTCCCACAACTGCCCCCCAGAGCCTCTCTGACAGTTTTGTGGTTTCACAATCACAACTTGTCTTTCTTAAGTACTATTTTCTCCTTCTTGATCTGTGTAACACCCACAAAAATATCAAGGAAAACAATGAAGGAGAGTGCACACTAGGGACAGGGTTATAAAAAAAGCACTTAACATCAGTCTCATTCTGCTCCCATTGACGTCAGCTATAAAATTCCCATTGCCTTCCTGGAAGCCAAGAGATGCCACTGTGGATCACTTTTGAAAACAGCAATCCAAGAGCAGTCAAATGCAAAATACACAGCAGACTGTCGGATTTTTCTTTTCCCTCCTGTTGCTTCTAATTATAGCTTTATTTATCTGTACCCCATCATCTGTATGCTATTTCTGGGGAGTGGTCCTCAGGACCAAACGCAGAGATCAAGGCCCTTTGCAAGTATGCTTATATTGATGCTGTTTCTCCAACCCAGCTTTCCCATTTAGCCTTCAACTGGAAGGGTAGGTGTGCGCACGTAGTTCATTTAGTTCACTTCCAATTTTAGTCCTGTACTGAGGTGCCCTGATTGTCCACACTGACATAATTAATAATTAATAATATTAATATTACTAGTAATACTAATAACATCAATAATAATAATAATAATAATAATAATAATAATGGTTTTCTCCTTGGCTCTCTTCTGGAATAAACTGTGAGGACCCTCCAAGGGGAAACAGTCTGGTAGGAGAGTTCATTCCAGCATGCATGCTACACAAAGAGTATGTCTATGTGTAATGCCAAATTCAGCTCCTTCGACCTTTCTGGCAGATCTCTCATCCTCTAACACACACACACACACACACACACACACACACACCCCCACACACACCGCCACACACCCCAACAACTCCAAACACGAAACACACAATCCACTGTTATAGAAAAACCATCCTGCACCACCGCTCTGCTGTGCTATCTGCTCAGTATTTCTGGCATTTTGAATTGCCAGAATGCAAAACGTGCCACAAAACCATCCCAGGGACATCACAAGTGCCCAGGAAAGAAAAAAAAATAAAAATATGGGCCCACAGCCGTGCAAGACAGAGGTGGCTGGGTCAATGCAGAGGGCGTTAGCCCTAAGTGTAATGGACCCACGTCAGCCCCCGCAGGCTGGTGTCAGGGCCAGGGCCCGGCCTGGTGCAGCCCACGCTGATGAGCAGGTGCAGCTGGGTGGGGAGGGAGCTGCAGTCTTGATACGGCCAAGTCTGGTCAATAATTACAGGTGGTGGTAAGAGGAACACAGTGACAAGTACAAAACAGGAAAAAATAACTGTTAGCCACATGTTTAAACCAGTGGCCCAAGTAGGTAGTGAGCATTGTAATCGGTATTTTAGATAGAGGCCTTCTTATTTATGCCTCCATCCCTCCCATGATGACAAAGGCACATACCTTTCCAAACGAAGCTATTTTATAGTATTTTTTACTAGCCATAACATCCTTTCCATGAGTCCTCAGCTACATCAAACAAACAGTAGCTCTAAGACACTAACAGTGTGAAAACACGATGACATACAGACACACACCCTAAATGTACAAAATAGTGTTTTAAGAAGGAAGGAAAAGGGGGTTTACATTTTAAAATACCTTGATTGGACCCAATTATGGAGAGGAGATAAAGATGATGAAGGAACAAAACAGGAGTGGAGTAGAGAAATTAAGTCTGAAGTCTGGATCCCCATAACCCTACAGCTCTGCGGCACTTGAGTCTAGCAAGGACCACAGTCACACTCACTAAAGAAAAAGAGAAAAAAAAATTGCAAGTGCCAGTGTCAGTGGACGCTTTCTGAAATAAACCAGTCAAATCCCACAGCTCAAAGAATCCATAGGTAATGTTCACATGAACTCAGTTGCATTGCTGAAACCACACACCTGCTCTTACAAGACCAAGATGCTTCTTTCCCTCCGAAAACAATTATTTGGATCAAAGCAGCCAGGGCATGCCTGATTTTGGAAGCTTTTTTCAGTACAATTAACAGCTGGCATTACCTTGTTTCCCCAAAAATAAGACAGGGGTGGTATTAATTTTTGCTCCAAAAGATGCTTACTTTTTTACATGTATAGCTGCCTGAACACTATTTAAATTGACTTTTTTATGAACTGTAACTAGGGCTTATTTTTGGAGTAGGGCTTATATTTTGAGCATCTTCAAAACTCCTGAAGAGTCATGCTAGTGTTTATTTTCCAGGTAGGTCTTATTTTCGGGGAAACAGGGTAAGTACTGACATCTAAATCAGCTCTTAATGTTGAATTTTTAATTTGCTGTCACAACGTTTATTTAGATGAGACAAATCTTTCTTCCTTAGTTCATGTGTATGTAGCAACAAGAAAAGGCACAGACCTAGAATTCTCCATAACACGGAGAGTTCCAGCTGAAGCCAAGAGCAATGTGGAATGGCATAGGCAGGATGGCAACTGCTGTCACATACTAATCTCTGTAATTAGCTAACTGATCAGAGCATCTTCCACACTGCCCTGCAGTTTCTCACGGGTTCTCTCTCATGCTCACAATAAAAATATGGATAAGAAAATCTTTGCTCATCTTTGGGAACATAAGGAACTGACTTTTATCCAGGCCAAATCTTTTCCCATAGTGACAGCTCAAACTTGATTTATTCATCACTAGACCACTGAACTCCAAGACAAACCAAGGGCTAAAAAAAAAATCTCTGTAGCAAGTACTTTTGGAATACATTTCCATTCTGCTCTCTCTTCTTCCTTCCCTCAAAAACAAGTAGAAGAATGCTTGGAGAGATCACACATTATTTACATGCAGTATTATTTTATGGATTTTTTCAAGGTGTTAATTGAAAGTTTTAATGAATGTTAATCATCTGTCATATTCACTGGCAGTCTCGCTCTGCCATATGCTTAACTTTTACACCTGTACAGATTTTCCAACTACTTCTTTTAAATTGTTTTACTTTTTCAGTGTAGTATTAGTATTAATATTTAGGAAACAAGCCAGATGCAACCAAGATTGCAATCGTCTGCAGTTTATTTACTACATAAAATCCCCTGTCCTGGTGAACTAGAGTAATACTTCATCACTGTACTAGCACTAGTTTTGAAATATTTGTATTAATCCAGTACTTAAAGGACATGCCGGACTGACACCCATAAGGACCAAAGTACTGCAGAGCAGGGCTTGTATAGCACTTATGACATCTGCATAATTCTCCCAAAATATTATCTCAATTTTTGTCCCTTGCCTTCCTCCTGACTTTCGTTCTAGATCACTGGGCAATCGATGCAAACTCCAGTGGTCATGTTTCAGTTCTGTTCTTTTAAAGTAATGTGGAGTTTTTTTCTGAAGGGACTGGACTGAGGAAGCACAAGCACGCAAGTTATGAGTTCTATTTTTGACTTGACTGCAAATATTCTGTGTGAACAGAGTCACCGTCAGCACACATCGCACACATTTAAAATGGACATACCCACCAGGCTCCTCATCTTTTACCCTCTTCAACAAGGCTCTCATCCTCTCTACTCAGTAAAATACGCTGATCTTCAAAACAGGACTTATATTCTAATCAGCAGTAATATGACACTAATATTTATCATTGAGATTTAGCATTAAATAAACACAGACGAATGAATGTAGCTCTAAACTCTTGTCTTTCCTTTTTCACCCATCACTACAAAATGGTTTCAGTGCTAATCCAAATCTGTAAGATCAGAGCAAGTGCCACTGTTGCAAAACTGGCAAAAGTGAGAAAATGGTGAAAAGCAAGTCTGGGGTTCTAAACTTGAGAACAAATAACAGGCAGGCATCTGTACATCTTGCTCATTGGGCTGAGGATGAGACACAACAGAGGTAAAGAAAGTGCCTGGCAAGGACAACGAGCCCCAGCATGGCTTCAAGTTTTACCAGTGACCACCAGAAAAGGCGAGGGGGGAAGCTGGGTTTAAATCTTAGGAGAAACTTGGATGCGCACAGAAAAACAGCAGAGAAAACTATGTCTGTAGAGTCGTATCAGAGACCTGGTAACAAACCCCAGAATATAGACGCTGCTTTGTCCACAACGGGAGGTGAAGAGTCCTGCTGGCTGAGCACGGCTGATTTCTGCGGCTCTTGTAAGGAAGGAAACTGCGAAATAGGAGAGAAGGTTCTCTGCTTCCTGACCTCTTGATGGTACAAGCAACAAAGCAAAGACCAGTGGAAGGGGCCAGTTTTACAGCACTGACGAGGAATAGTCCTTTGAAACCACAGGTCTTCAGGGGTTGTGAAAGCACCTGAAGAATGCCCAGTACAGAAATCCATACAAAGTTGCAACTCTCCAACTAAATTTTGGGGAAAATTACTCCCCTGATAATTTTACCTAAGCAGAAAGAACAGTCTGATGGTGTTTTCTTCATTAAATGCAGTTCATTGTTCTCAACATCCCTCCACTTCCAACTCTACTATATGGACAACAAGGATCTAAGAGGCATAGTCTTACCTTTCTTCTTCGGATATTACGCACCCCATGAAACACCACAAGGTGAAAGATCTTCTGTGTGGGAGGAACACACAACCTGAGAGTCTTTGTGGCCGCTTTTAATCATGTATTCCAGGAAGCTCCAGCATTACAAATACCCATGAAGTTTTTCCATTGTCTTGGAATACCTGGTGCTTTCCTTAGAGCCCCAGCGCTTGTGATCATATGAAAATCTCAGCTTCCTTTTTTAAAGCACTGAATTTTACTGTTGCAAAGTTGAAGACTCTGAACTACAGAGGCTGAGAGCCAGGGCTAATAAAAAGGAAATCAGAATCTATTATGTTTAAAACCCCACCATGCATGAGGGTTCTGACAGTAGGCTTTTTAACACTGGATGGACAGAAATACTACGCAGATTATTTTGGACAAAGGACAGAAACAACGCCAAGAGAACAAAGTGTACAACAGTATCGGCTAACTGGATAGTCTGGCTTTGCTCTGATGAATGGAATCAGAAGTAAAAACCCAAAACTTTTCCCTCCATAAAACGGAATAACAATACAGTAGACAACCCAGCGAAATCCTTTTAAATCTATCAATTCAAACCACTGCTTCTGTAGTATAATTATTAATAACAGTAATAGAGCACCTAAGAAGTCTTGAATTGAAACCTGGTACAGAGGTCCTATTTTAGGCCAGATACTACTGTCATGAAGGCACAGAGATTAATACAGGAACAGAAAACTCTCTTTCTCTTACCATCCCTTGTGAGTCCAGCTAATGTATCACACTCATTTTCTATGTTCTCTAGTTCCTATTTAAACAGCTGTTCATTGAAGAAAGACTGTTTAAAATAATTTAGAAAGATAAAGCTACCTACTGCAACTATTAAATAAATCTGCTAGGAATTTCCTAAAAATTTCACTAAACAGTAGGAAGCAAGTTCTTTATTTTCCACACCATAAGCCTAATAACAATAACAAAAACCATGTTCATTGCAGATGAACCTCTTTGCAGAACTGCCAAATGCTTTGGAGATCCAGGTGTCGTAGGTGCAGCACTGGGGCCTGAACGGCGATGGAAGGACACGTTCCATTCACTTTCCAGAAGCAGCTTTAGAGTATCAGAAGTGGAAATGAATTTGCATTTGCCCAAATGTAAATTGTGTTCATGAGAACAAAAGAAAATCTCAGAAGTTAGGCTTATATATAGCATATTGAGAATATGAAAGTGGTATTTTGATGTCTTGGGTTTTTGAGTGTTGTGTTCCTGTTGCATTGATTTTCAATGAGGAAAAAAAATGTTCTCAGTGGTCTCAGATGCTGATGTCCAGCTAGCGAGGTGGACCAACAGTGTGTCATAAGCATGTGGCAGAGAGCAAGCAAATAATCTTTGATGCATATATCAGTTTGGGTTTTACGCTAGAGCTTTGAGGGTACAGCAAGGAGGAAAAGGTGTAGCAGGGCAGCAGCAAGAGCTGGAGAGGAGAGGAAATACAAGAGAACAAGGAAGGAAAGCTCAAGATTCAAGGGAGGTAATAAGAAAAAAACTTCAGCACAAAGCTGAGGGGAAGCCTGGATCTCAGTCTTGTACCTGCTGTCTTTCTTTCCTTTCCCCTGTCCCATACATGCAATAGTAACACAAGCAGCTAAGATGGAAAGATAGCCACCATGCGATGTATCAAATAACGTGTGCTCTCAAAGCCAGTACTCCCTCTACAATGATTACTCATACATTACTACACTGTACACAGGATCTTACTACACTATACATAGATGAGGACTCCACTGTACAACATCTTACATGAAAAAAGAAATATTTTGCTTCTATGCATCAGATATAAACATCATAAACTGTCAATTGCTATGTAAGCAAAAGGAATGAGTAACAGCAATGGCATGCTGCAAAATATATGTATTTATAAACAAATTTGCAATTCTCAATTCATTTGTGAAAAGTTATCCTGAAAAACCAGTTATCTCTTTTGAAGAGAAAGGCAATAAAATGTTTATATTTTAAATGCTATTCCATTGAGAGCTTGATAGTCAGCTTTGGACCAAAGGATATCACGTTTCTACTTTGCTCAGGCCACAGCAAAATCCTTCTTAACTTTCTATTATATCTCCAGGTCATGCATGTATGAATGCTGCCTAAAGGTAAACTTAGTAGAACTAGTGGAAAAAAGTAAATATAAATAATCCTTAGGATTTTGAACTCATTTTATACCAACTATTTGCTTCCCAATTGTACTTTGCCAAAACATTGTCCTGTGTTAAGCCTATGATGGGAAAAAAAATAAATTAAATCTCGTGTGATACCAAGACTTTTTCTTTTTTTTTTTTATTTTAAGCATTGGCTTTTCATCAAGTATTACAATATTTGAAGAAACTTGACATAGTAAGTCACTTGATATCCTTCGTGTATATTTGGGCACTGTTGCCCACCATAAGGCAGGCTCCTGACACAAGGACATCACCATACTAACCGCTTTTTTGTAACCTGTACAGCCTTGTAGTGCTTCCCTGAACAAGGGAAGGGATGAAAGGCTGATGTTCCCTATGCCTTCCTGAAAATACATGGGACCTGTTCCCCAAAGGAAATCGATCTACAAAAGATGCCACAAGACCTTGGATTTTGCCTGCCTGGTGTTTTCATGCGCAGGGACTGGCAACTATAAATATTTTTATGGTTCCCAAATTGGAATACACTTCATAGAAATGATCCCTTAACGGATTCTGACCAAGGAAGATAATCCTTATAGCTCCCCGACTTTACTGCAGTTTGGCCCAAAAAATAAATCCCGTTTTCTCGCAAAAGCAGTATTTCCCACAGGAATGTTCTCTGTCAGCAGTGACAGGGTACTGAAGGAGTACATCTAAATACACCACTTCCTGGAGAGGATTTGAAGGAGCACCTTTTTGCTATTTCTGTGTAATACCTGGGGAAACTGAGGCAGAGGTTTGCTAAGGTACACGCCTGGGCTGCTCTGTGGATCAGTGGCAAAGCTGAGATCAGATCAATCACTGTGATGTAATGGCAGCCAAGGAAAAGAGAAAACAGAGGAGCTTCAATGCTTCAGATGACAGGAAGAGAATTAATTTTCTGATGTGGTGTTTTGTTGACTCTTTCGTCTTGTCATGTACAGCAGAAATAATGTTCATAGGATTAGAGTAAACTCACAGCAAACAACTCTTACGATTATTAAGCATGTCAGCTTCAATTTGATGTTTCATCATCTGCCAACCTTCCACATAAAAAAAAAATTTTGTGCATATTTGAAACAAAAAGTTTACAAAATATCCGCCCAGAATTTAAAATACTTCTTAAACATGTTAGAAATGGAAATCTAAAATGTCACTGAAGCTAAAAAGAGGAATAAGCCTGTCCATTGCTCTTATGCAATAATTAATTTTCATCAGGGCCCTTATCATGCATCAGTTTTTACGAAGCAACAAAAAACAACTGCATGCTATTGTTTAAACACATTTGCCGCATATGCCAGAACAGTAAAGGCTAGAAATATGCGTAAAAGATAATACACAAAATGTAGCTAAATGTATTCTATATTATGGATCCATAATACAGCATGCAAATGATTCTGACTAAGCATTCACAGGAGACAGTCTTTAGGGTGCATGCTGTGAATGTATATTATGAATAATGCATAAAACTTGGCTAAATCTTAATGAGTCCATTGACATCCTATGGGGTCCACAGGAGCCTCAGATCCCAAAGCATGTCAGTGGCGTATTACACTCCTCCCCCACTTCATTTAGAAAAATACTTTCTTAAAACAAAGCAAATTAAAACACAAAAGAAAAAACCCTTAGCTCTGATTTAACTCCCTTAGGATGGCAAATGCAGAGACAGTCACGAAGTCTGATTTCCTTCACTCCATTGTGCCTAGATGTTCTATGTTAAACCAGGACAATGTATGGCATTTCTTAGTGTCGCGTCAGGTGCGGGACACGAGTTACTCATTCTTCCTAAATATACTAAGGAGCTTCTCCACACATAGAGGCAAGATGGTAAGGGATGACAAGTATCCTTATTATATTTTGTTTCCATTCTCTTTCCCTAATTCCCAGATTATTTAAGCGCAATAATTAATGTGTGAGGACGCTGCAGAACATATGGGAAAAAAAACACCAATCGATTGCCAGTTAGTCAGAGCTACTCCAAAGGAGTAAGTTCACATGCTAAAGGACGTTGGCAGTAGGTACAGTCTTGAAGACAAAGAATCTGACCAAAGAGAAGTGCCCAGTATTCACAGCTTGTAAGTATAAAAATGCAGTAAGAAAAAAATCTCCACCTCCTGAGTGAAACCGTAAGGTTGTGCCATTCTATCTGAGTGTACAAGTATACCATATTCACAAGGAACAAAAAGTGTTGGCATCGAGCCCCAGCTCCACTTAGAAGTGTGAAGAAGTTTTTGTGTCTTATGTGCTTGGAAATAAATTAGTAGATTTTTACTATACCATAAGTATGAAGAAAAATACGTGATTAGGTTCTTGTTTATTTAGGGTCACAAGTCTTCAAAAACGTACAAATGGTAATTAATTAATTCTTGCAACACCCGTGTGCGATGGTAAGTCTGTACATCCTTAAACTCACGAAACCTGAGGAACGAAAGGTCGAGAGACTTACCCAGCACACTTGGAGCACCTCAGCAGCAGAGCCCGTGCCCTCCACACTCTCCACCGTGCACTCATCCACTGCGCTCAGGATGGAGAGCGCCAGTCTGCTTAAGGACCACTTCTGCGCTCAACCAGGGCCAAAGCCAACACAACCCTACACGTGCAGGGCTGAAACCAATGGAATAAAGTCCCATCAGACGCGACCTGGCTCTGCCCTCTCTGTTCCCACAGCACGAAGACCTGTAGACGCACGCAGCACACCCAGCACGGCCGGCTGACCGGCCAGCACGCCCAGGCAGGCCTGCATCACGGACCAGGCAGGACTCTTGTCCTCTCCTCACCAGACCCCATCCCTGGGCCTCGTTTCACCTCACCTGCAAAATATTATGGCTGCACTCGTTGGAGCCGGCAGAGCAGGTTAGCGCTTCTCACCCCATCCATGTTTCACACCTGAGCCTGCCTGACTAGAGCAACGGGGAACCCCTTCCTTCCAGAGATGGAGCCAAGACAACGGCTGCCCCAACAAGGACTGTCTACCCTAAAGCCAGGGTTGGGGTGAGGAGAAGGGGGGCACATGTCCCACAGCCTAGGAAGCTCCTTCATCCCTAAGCATCTGCACAGGCAGAAGGAAGAGGACAGGCTTGGGACAAATTTGATGTAACTAAGTTTTGTACAAAAGAAACACAAGAGTCTTTTAGGTTTTGTTAAAATCTTCCTCCTCCTCCCGCATGCACTTCCACTGGAAAATCAATACCTGGGAGGAAGAAACTGTTTTTTTAAAATACAGCTTCTGCTTTCCTTGTTGCTACTTCTTACAACAACACAACAAAAAATCCTAACATGATCTTTTGTATGTGAAAACATTCAACAAATAGATCCTTGAGGAAAGTAACTGATGAAAACAGTTCAACTGGATCTACAGCAGAATCTGGCATGAAACGTACACAGAGAGAATGGAGACACAGGCATGCCGATCTTAAGAGCAAAGCTGTCTGTGTATTTAGGCAAGAACACACAATCTCACCTTATTCCATGACAATAATCTTTTCTTTTAAGAACAGGTGAAAATTTTGTGCAGTTCACAATATAACTATTTTTTTTCTTGTTGATGTGTAAATTTGCCCTGTATACAAAGACACGTATATTTACACACACACACACACACACACACACACACACACGTATATATTCTAACCAAGAGCAAAGGCTAGACATTCACAGGAACAAATACTGTCAAACTATTTTACCTTTGCAACCCATCCTGCTGCTATTTATACTTACTGCTACAGATATCAGCAATTGTTTCCTTGCCTCCTCACCCCTCCCGGACAGCATGAGAATAACAGAGAACGAAAGTCTCTTGGTAGCACTTTCCTTCTCAGCAGGAAGCTCGAGTGTTTGTGATATCCATTTTGATACAAAACCTAAATTAGGCCTCTGGAAATAGGTAATGCATAAAAAGAAACATTTTTGTGCCACAAGATTATTATTATAGGTTACTGTTAACCCTTGGGAGATGGAGGTGAGTCCTGCAGCTCCCCACTGGGTTGAATATTTGCTAAGAAATCACAGGTGCTACCTAAGCAGATATTTCAGGTGTGCTTCACGATAAAGACAACGATCTTGTTGACCCATCATATTCTGATAGCTAGTTTGAGTGCAAAAGCATTGCCAGTTAAACAAAAAGGATCAGCTCAGCATGCACATGCTGCAACCCTCCTGCACTAAGAGAAGATTTAAAAGGGGATGGATAAAAGTACAACTGTGGAATCACTAATACAGAGATGAAACGAAAAAAAAAATCAGTACTATATTTGGGTACTACTCAACACACATTCTGCCTCTTAGCTCCCTAAAATTCTCCCCTATTGCAGAGTTTCCACTGGGTCACATCTTAGTGAAAAGAAATACCTCATTCGAAAAGGAACACAAAACCAAACCAACCAACCAACCAAACAAACAAAAAAACACAAAAAAACCCCCAACATACAAAACCTTTAAACAATTTGTAGTTCTCAAGTTCCAAATCACTGCAAATGAAAGTATCAGGGCTAGAAATCTGCTTGATTTATTCCAGCTTTAACACTGAATCATAAAGTTATACAAATCATAAATGAACTTTTTTTCTTCAGAACCATCACCACCCCTGAAGTTACAACTGGTTTTTAATTCAGATTTAGTGAACCACACTACCTTGCACTACAGTTACACCAGCTCCTGTTGGGATACAAGTTGGCCAGGCATTACTCATTGCTTGACTTATTTCCTTAGCAAAACGAGCCATACCGCAAATTCAATCTGTTATCTGCCCACATGATTTAATTCAAGTTCATCTTATCGTAAGTACTTCTTTTTCCTTCAAACATGTAGACTTCAAAGGGCTATAAACTGTGATCTCGAATGCAAAAGCAACTGCATGTCAGTAAGTTTTCACTAAATTTAAATAAATATTTTAGTTAACTATGGTTGCTACTTCTTATGCCTGAGAAAAACGAAGTCTTGCTGTAACCTGGAAGGCAAACCTGATCTCAGAGCCTCACACATCCTCCCGTTCCAACCCCCATGCATTGTATACCTGTGGGAATACAAAGGAGAAGCATTCCAATAACTTTGTGTACTAGCAAAGCAGACTGAGATTCTCCTAAAAAATGTTAAGCTTTATAGCTCCTTCACTCAAAAAGCCACATACTTAGCAATCACTACCCATCAAATGGGAAGTCAAACAGAATATGTGTTATTTTGCAGACCTGTCTGACTATTGCATCGAGAGAACAAACCTTTGCACCTGTATGTGGGCAACCATTCCCACAAACACCCTCCTGTCAACAATACCATTCGTATGAGCTACAGCTCACTACCAAGAACAAGGAGCTTTCCATTTGGCCTGGAGATTTGCCTATGGCCATGCAGAGGCACAGCGAAGAAAAGAAGCCAGACGTCCTAGCTGCTACTTCTCTAGTAGCCAGTAGGTTTGGCATGGCTTTTCCTAGACAGTCCTCTTCGTTTTAAGCTGTTCTGACATCTGCACATTGCATTTGCCCTGTTGTGCAAGCATGACTATTTCCTAAGAAATAAACAGAGTTCACCAAGCTCACAATGCATGACACAGAGTGCAGATTGAAGCTTCCCTAGGTAGCCTAGTCCCCGTCTTTTTCACTTGCAAATGTAAGGGGAACTCTGCAAGATCCAAAGGGAAAAAGAAGGAAATCATCTCAATAAAGGAATGGGGATGAAAAATATCCCTCACTCTCACAAGCATTTTTTTGGTTGGTTGGTTTTTACACAGCTATTTGAATCATCCCTGCTTATAAACAGCCCCACTTCTTCACCAATGCAAAAGCAGTATAAGCTTTTTGTCATTTGATCCCCCCAAACATTTTGTAATTTCATGTGAGCAAGCACCTCACTGGGTTCTCAGACAAAAGTTTGCCCATGTGCCTTCTAAAGTACGTACCTGATTTTGCCTTTGTCTGCTAAGTTCCTTTTGCAGCTGCATTCCCAGGAAAACGTTTCTATACCCACTTTCCCCTGTTGTTTCTACAATCTGCTTAGAGGTGGATTCATTGCTGGGTTTCGGCAGTTACATTTCTTCCTCGATTGATGCTTCTTTTTATTTATTCGGAAGTTTCCAATGTAAAACAAACAGGAATACCACCTTTCTAAAATTACTACTATCCTACTGTCCTCCAATGTAACATTAACAACAGGCAATATTCTCCAAAGCTATGAAGCATATACTGCCCTGAATTACATTGCAGTTGCTGCCCTAAGCTCGCACATTTTTGAATAGGAAGGCTCCCAGGGATCTCTCTCTCTCTTTTCTGACTGCATTTACTGCTTTAAAATATTTTTAACCCAGACACTGAAGTGCCACCCTAGAAGCCCTTCATGCTAATCCTAGCCTGGGTGGCTGTTCTTGAGGGAAAGCATTCAAAAATCGTAGCAGTGCATCAACTTTGACCCTTTTCACTTAAAACATGAGACTTTTTTTTTAAGGGAAAAAAAAAAATAGATTCCAGAGGGAATCACTGAACTCTGACCTGCTTAAAATTAGTTTTGTTTTAGTGCCTGCGTGGTGACTCAACAGGCCAGTTTTCCAGACACTTAAGACTTCTCTGCTCCTGAAGATTCCAGTTCAAGTCCTGGACTCACTGCCTGGGGTCGGATCAGAACACTTTGTTCCATGGCTTCAAGCAGTGAATTCCCAGATCACCATACCCTTGCCAGATGCTGGCATTCTTGGTAATAAGTAGGGCTGTAACCAAGCTAATTATATATTTTTTTTTCAATCTGTGAAGAGTTTTGCTTGCAATACATATGTTAGACCAAAAGAATTTCCCTTGAAAATTCAGCAGTCGAGAAATGTTTATATGGCTCTGATAAACATTTCATGATAAGCTGGATTCTTTCGGGCGGGAGGGGGAATATGTGTACTTTGGTCTTAACAGTGCAGCAAATAATTCTCAAATAGGGTCTGGCTGAGTGTATCTGTCTCACTGGGAGTAACTGATTTGATTTTTTTTAATCTGTCACAAGCATTACAAACACTAAATGAGTCACCATGGACTCCTATCCTGCAAAAAATAGCATCATAATGCTTCATTTGCTCTTCAACAGGACTTCAGTGTAGTGCCTGGTATCAAAAAGCCTTGTCAGTTAACAAATAAAAAAATCCCAGGAAATGAAACCCCAACACAGTCTCGGACCAAATTATTTCCTGCAGAAGGTTAATGCTGCCCAGCAAAGCAAAGCTCATCTAGGAGCAATAATTTACTCAATCTCAACAGAATTATTCTATTTAATCTTATCATTAATGCTATTGCATATATTTTGTATCTTTCATTAAAGGATCTCAAGCGATTTAACAAACAGCCTCAGAAATCTCCTCCAAAGTGAGGGAGTACTATTATCTTATTTTATAGTTAGTGAGGAATTAAAGCAAAAATGATGCTAAGAAACTTTGGTCACGAGGCAATAAAGAGCCAGACCCAAAAACAGAACCTAGGTGCTGGTCCATATTAAATGGCATCTGTTAGATTTCCATCCCTGTTTCACAGCGATTACGGAAAGAAAAGCTTTGCCAACATCTATAATCACTTATTTGACAGCTGCTAACCCAACGAACATTAAGGCAATTTATACACAGTGCCCTAATCTTCCTGAATTTGATCATGTATGAACACACCACTAGTACTTGTTCCAATATAATTCCATGTTTTTCTTAGAAAGAAAGTAGCTTTCTTCCTTTTTCGGAAAGAAAACGAGCCACTAAAAGAGTTTTAACATGTAGTCATCAATATGCTATTCTTACAAACACAAAAAAGTACAACCGTAATAACACAAATAATGATGCACACTGTTCTGTGTCAACAAAATAACTCTGTCTTCAGCTCAGAAAGCCTTCCTTCAACCTATACAAGAAATCTCCCAAGACAGACAGGCCTGGCCTTACATCTTAAGAGACACTGGTCAGGACAATCAAAGGGAAAGGAAATTCTGTGGCAACAGAAAATGACAGCACTTCATGAGCATCCTCCACATCTTTAATCTCAAGATCTGCATGCCTCTGGTGATCACAGTTGCCACAGGACCTTGAAGATATCCAGAAAGTTAAAAGTTGTGAGCCTGCTTCACTAGAAGCCAACCTGCAGAGCCATATTAAACAGTAGTATCTAATGTAAAGAAATAACTAGTGCGTGATAGCCCATGGTAGATGGCTGGCAGCACAGCTTCTCTGGTTGAGAAAACCTGCCAAAGACCCACCAGAGCATCTCCACCACTGAGCTTGAACACGGGTATCCTATTGCAAATTACCACTATGCCTTCTCAGAGAAGAAATGTCACTGGACTGAAACAATGCGAGCTAACTAGGTTATTCATCACCTGCAAAAAATTATGCTGCTCAGAGCTTTTTGGATACAATGGCGAAGGTGAAGAAGGCTTTCTTCACCACCTACGCAGCCTGGGCTCAACTCTGCAAAACGAATTTGAGCCACAGTCAGACTTGATGTCAGACTTTTGCCAGCTGAGCTCCCTCTCACTTCCTCAGTTTCAGGTCATCTGCATACCTTGACAACCTGTGAGGATAAATCAAGCACAGAAGGTGTTCAGGAACTAAACATACGCGTCAGGTGTTTCTCTAAAACCTACACAAAGTTATATCAAAGTATCCCAAATTCCAAACCCTTAACAAATGTATCACACATTTTGGAAATGGTGGGCAGCGACTTAAAATACAGCCGCACGGGTTATAAAAAATAAAAGGAGATTGAGTAAATCTAGAAGGAAAGCGGGGGAGAATGCACATGCTGACATTTTTTCCTCTGAAGGACAGATCGGTTGCATGAAGCTTCCACCCTCTAGGCCTCACCTGAATGGGGCCCACTCTTTGAGTAGATCTGTTAAAACACCATGTAGCAACACCTTAATACCAGCAATCACTGACCCCTTCATCTCCAGGCCAGAAGGGACCATAAGGACCTGCCAGTCAGGCCTCCTCCTGCCCAACGTAAGAACCTCATCCAGCAATCCCCACAACGTCCCTGTAACTACAGGCCCAGCACAAATGGGTGGCCAGAGCCCATGCAAAGCCCCTGCTGGAGTAACACCCCTGCTCTTCATCTTGCATGGAGAGCATTTGTAACCAAATACGTTTCCGCTTCCAGCCCACCCATCCTTTCTCTGACACACCAGCTCCGCACCAAGGTACCAGCAGCCCAGCAAAGAGACCCATGGCCACAAACCATTCCCACAGGTGACACCTGGTACGTTACATGAAAACTGTTCATGTTACTTATTATTTTATAGGAAATTACTTACACTGGTTCTTCAATATTTCTCAGCACTAGTAAAAATAAAGCTCCAGTTCGGCAAAGGGCCTAAGACGTGCGCCAGATTTCAAGCGCTGAAGGAGGCCCGCTGGCTGTGGTGGGGCTAACGTGCTTAAAGTCAGGCACATTGGTAACCACGTTGGGGCCAAAATCCCTGCACAGCCATTCAAAATGCATCCAAGGCTTGCACTTTGCTTCTGGAAACTTTATTCTCACTTTACATATAGTCAAAACCTGACAAGAGCTCACTGTCGGATTATGCAGGAAATCTGCAAGTTTCACCAAGGTGTGATCTTATGCTTTTTCACACATTATTGTATCATGCCGCGCCAGAACACTAACGTATGCACAGTTCTAAAATAGCTTGCATTATTACAGCCCAGCACAGAGAACGGCACTGAAAAACCAATACGCAGACCCCCAGAGATTTGCTCCTCAGTCACTTGCAAACTGATAAGGGGTCACAATCCCTTTCTTATCAAGGGGATTTAAAAAAAAAAAATAAAACACAACAAAAAAATAAACCACAAACAAACAAACCAAAAAAACTCCCCCAAACCACACCAAAAACAAAAAACAAAACCACCAGACTCGTCATTCCAAAACCTTTTTCCCCATTTCTCTCTCTTTTAAATGAAACTGTCAATTGTCAGATTTGTCTTTGGTCATGTTGGGATGGGAGAATGGGATTTAATAACATTTAACTGACTTGCTATCAAGAAGGAAACATATTTTTCTTCTCTCAAATTTGAAACTGACACTTTTCTATTTTTTTTTCTGTTGGCCTACTTTCTTTTAAGTTGCTTTTCAATTATTTATGAAAATGCAATAATGCATTACTTTGCTGTGCAAATGTTTAGAAGAAGGAGATACCGTCTTTCAAGTGAAAAAAACCCATACATGGTTATATAGGGGTTTATTTAAAAGCGCGTTGCAGGTGACACTTTATGAAAAACAATATACTTTCATTTGCCCCCTGCACGCACATCCCCATTTTATCTAAACTGTGTGTTTGAGTCAATAAATAGAAGTCCACAGCTCCACAGAAACACCGCACTCGTTTCTCTGCAAAGCTGGAGCTGTAACAAACAAACAAAAGCTCTGCATGGGAAACTGTACAAGGGGCTGAACCAAAACCTATTAAGACACTGAAAAGACTCCACACTTTCTGAACAGCAAAGAGAGGGCAAAATCTTGTCCCACTAAATATAGGAAATTAATAGCAAAACTCTTGTGTTCCACTCAGATTTTTTTAAAGGGTTGGAAGGGTTTGTTTTGTTTTTTCTGGGTTTTTTTGGTTTTTGTTTTTCTTTTTAAACAGCTGTTTTTTGGAACAACTGTGATCCTGAGCCCATCAAACACAGACAAACACTCACTGCTGAACTTCTTCCCACAATTTTGGAAATCCCATGTGAATGCACGCTCCAGTGGCTACAGCTTCCAAAGGCTCACCACCTCAGGTTTTAGCACCAACAGACTAAAACAAATAATAAAGTCCACCCTGATGGCAGCGAGTACAAAACCTGGCCCATTATACTTACCTCCCATGCCTTAAGCTCCAATCTCACACAGGCAACTGTGAGATGGAAGTTCTTTTTCTTCAATACTTTCTGCAGGAGCCTACCTCTCTCTATTGACAGAGGGAGCCGGGAAGGGTCAGCTTCACTAGGTTAAAGCTACACTTTGTATGTAAATTGCAAACAAAGATCCTATGCATATTCACATTATTGATCTAGTATATCAAACCAGGAGGGAAAAAAAAAAAAAAGGGAGACCAGAAAGTATCATGAAATGAGCACAGATGTAAGTAACAGCAACATAACACACACTGAAAGATAATCAGAGAAAGACAACACACCAAAACAAACTAAAAGCTGCCTGGAAAGGTTGTAGCACCTCCATCCATGAAGGTTTTAAAGCCTGAACTAGACAAAGCCACACAGCTGACTGGATCTGCTGCTGGCACTGGTCCTGCCCCTTGCAGGTGGCCACACCAGATTACCAACTGGAGGGTCAACCTGACCAACAGCCCTGGTGCTACGAAAGAAAAAAAAACCTGTACAAGGGCTTAGAGAAGCCAATCTCTCCTGCTATTAACCATTTCAAATGCTTTCCATATCATTCCTTAGAACTGGAATCCATGTAAATCCTGCAGTCTGTGGAGCTCCTAGAAGATAGCTCTCACATACACTTGTCACAGTCCCTGCAGGGTTTCGAAACAGACAAGTAACGTTTAATAACATTGGTAACTTAGGAAAACAACTTATTTTTTCCTTTTTCCCTTCACTAGAGTGACTCAGGCACCTAAATCACCCTGAAGGTCAACAGGGTGCTGTCTGCACTACCTTCAAAGGTGGGACTTGGGCTGCACTGAAATCTCACTTTTCTAACTGAACACTGCACTGATGCAAACACTCACATTTTGCTGAATTTAAATTAACTAAGCCACATTCCTAAAGTTAACCCTATACTCAAATATTGTTCTTAATCAGCACCATAAATCACACCTCTACAACTTACATGCCATATTCTGACTTAATAACAAACAGATAGTGAAGACACAGAAACATTTCTAAGCATCTTAGGCTTCGAAGGAGCAAAATTTATGGTGCTGAGATAAAAATAATTATAGAAAGTTGTATGGTTATACAAGCAGATATTTTCCTTCTTGTGCATAAAAACATGGAATTTAAAAGTAAGCAAAGCAAGAAGAAAAATCTTGCATTCTTAAAACTTTACACTATCGTGCAACAGTATTTTTCTTCCATGTAGCATCTTACTGCTACTTCTTATGCCATATTTGCGTGCATTGCAGAAGTGCTTGGGTACAGAACTGCTGCTGTTATTCATGCTGCTGTACTCACACCTTTACCTCCAATATACCTTTAAGGATTAGAATTTCTTGGTTTCTCCATTTTCTACCCCATTTCATCTTGTTACTTCTCACTAGGAGCCACTTTCTGTACCAACACAATGCATTAGTTATTAAAAGAACAGCAGGACACGTAGTAAAATGTGGAAGGCTCTGCCTTCCTTCCCTCCCCCCACATCATTCCTCCAAAAACCACTCATATCGCTATCATTCAAAGATAACACCTTATAGAAAGCAAGATATTGGTCTAATGGCATTTTGCGACTGGGGGAGGAGGCAGGCATCCACGTAAAGTTCCTGAGCACACATTTAAACTCTGTCAGTAACCCACTACACAGGTGCTTACAGAATGACACCCGCAAACGCTTGACTGAGCGGGCCCGGAATGGGTGCAGACCTGATCCCCTTCCTCACCATGGGAGGGGCTCCCCCCAGAACACACACCAGGGATGCACTGCACATTATTTTTATGGGGCTGCTTTCCTCTACGGCACCTTCCTGGCAGAACGAGGCCTTCGGTTCCCAGAACTGTCAATTGCCTTTCAGAAGCACTGAATTCACACATACGTATTTGTACATATTCATCAGCATTTACTCATTCGTAATCTCTCATGAGAATTAATATTATTCTTCTACAGTCACAAAACTTCCATCATCTCATGCAAACTGCTGCTTACCTACGGCAACCCTGTTTATAGGAATGCCTCATTATATACAATTTCAGGTTTCGATTGGAAACTGTTTTACAGAAGTGACAAGTACTTTGGTATTTCTGCTCCAGCTCTGTCTTTTCTGACTATCGGCAGGAGGCACAAAACCGATGTCAGCAACAAGTTTCAGCGAAAACTAAAAATCTCACTCTACGTGTGTGGGTACCGACTGAGTAATCTACGCATGACTTGCAAACCTGAACTAATTAATAGTCCTACACTTGTTAATCTCAACCACAATGCATTTAATCCACTGTGGTGCCACTAAACAAACTCGTGTTCCCAGGAATTGGAATAAATCATTTAGTTTTCTGAGAATCAGACTGTCCTGCTTCTGGTGGCCACCTGCACACAATTACAAATATAAAATCAATCCGAAGCACAGCAAAGAGCACAGTATCTCCTACTAAAAACGCTCTTCTTCCAGATGTGAATTTGTAAAGCGGAATATTGCATTAACACATTCACTTCGCTGTGACTGAAAACGTTTCTTATATATTTTGCATACCCTTTGCAGCACATGCGTTCAATTTATTATTAAACGGAAGTGCAATTGACACATATATTGCATTTCTTGTTATTATTTATGCATTTGCCTATATTCTAGCACCAGAAGCACGATCTTTGATACCACAGCATAAGGAGCAATCTCATTTCGGTGAAAACACAGCTGTATGTTCCTGGATGCACAGGCAAGGACAGCACAAGAAAAGCCACGACGACGGCTCCATTTGCCTGGGAACCTCCATGTCCCCAGGCTCCTTCCAGAGTCAGTGGAGGAGAGGCTCCGCCGGAGTGTGATTTGGCAGATGAATCACTGTTACAGAATGGGTACTTCCTCTGTGTTCGCAAAGAATTCTCTAATACCGAAGACAGTATCTGCCTTTGATTGCCTGCTCTGAAATCACTCGAAAACCATTCATTTTCTAATTCTCTTCTCTAACGGTTTCTGAATTTTTCTCAGTATAAACCTGGTCCGCTAGGCCTAACCTCCGGCTAGAAGGCTGGTTGTGACACTCAAATGGTGTTCCCAGCTGAGAAAAGCAACTCTTCCATTCGCTGACCAAAGGCACCGACTTACCCATATAACAGATATTTTGCTTTCTTTTTTTTAAAAAATGGACTGTAAAATTAACTGTTAGATCCTTACTAAGTAAACATTTAATTGGTTATCTGAGGATTACGACTGTGTCCCTCAGCCCTTTTCATTACACTGAAAGTCTACCCATACACAAGGATTTTGTAGCAGTGTAAAAGGTAGACTCCATAATCCTAGTTTAGAAATTGAACCGTTTTAATTAAGCATCTTCAGACTGACTGCTACAAAACACAGCATGGCACTCGGTTGAATTAAACCTGTTGTATTCACATATCCCCTACTGAAACGGAATATAGTGCAAACCATATTTACATCTGCTTCAGAGCCAGCTCGCTGCTTCTGAGCAGAGTAAGCTTAACTGAATTTTGACCCCTCTCCTTAAAGCAACTTTTTAGAGCAGGAGGAGCCCTTATTGCCCAGCTATGAGTGGGCAACTTCTTCCTGTCCCACCAGTTCTTTGCTGTCCTAGCCAACCTTTTACCCACCTAAGGCAAAAGCCAGTGCTGAAAATCTGGTTTTAAATTAAATACATTAAAATCACTGCCACTAAGAGCAAGACCTTAAAGACAATTTTACTAAAACTCCAATATACCTTAAGCATCTTCCTAGGCTTTGACTAGCAAAGGCAAGAACCCTACATAGCAAATCTAAGCCCACTGAACAAGACATTGGCTTTCCCAAGACCCTTTAGACTCATTTCAAGCCAACCACAGACCACCCTGACAGGGACCAGGAGACTACAATAGAAATCACTCATCTATGGGATGAAGTTTTATTTGGATTGTGTTCTGTAAACCCTTAGAGAAGGCACAAAACGTCATAAAATTGCACTGGCCAGTTTAGCCTGCCCAGTTGCTCTCATGATATGCTCACCAAAAAAAAAAAAAAAGGGTTTAAATGTTCAGTGTCCTTTATCAGACTAGTACAGCGTTAATACAATACAGACTTTCCAGTGTATTTTAACTATAACCATTCAAAGGATCAAATACTTGTACAAGAATATATAATTTAAATAGTGTGAGATTTTTTTCTTGAGGAGATTTTGCAGTAGTGAAGAATACTATCCTCACAAAACAACTTCAACCTGCAATTTCCAGGCAATTAATTTCCTTGAAATACAGGTAAACACTTTTTCTTTAAACAATAATCACAGAATACACTTTAGCTTTGTCACCAGGATTTCTTTTTATTTAAAAGAACAACAGGAAATTAGGAATTAAAAAAAAAAAANNAAAAAAAAAAAAAAAACAAACCAAAACCAACTTCTGTTAAAGGACAATTCACTGAAGGGTCTTTTAGCTGCCAATTGTCAGCACTGCTCAAGGCAAATGTATCAAATTTAACTCTAAAAAGTGCTGAAGGTTGTATGAGTCATCACAGTAGGAGCTGGTGCTCTGGGCCACTCAAGTTCAATTTTTGGTGCTACCACAGGGTGTAGGGACTGGGATCTTGGTGAGCAAAGATTTGCTCCATATTCGATGGACTGGGTAAAGTGGCATTCTTAAAATCACCAGCTTCCCAAGCAGCTAGTAAGCCAGCAGGAGGTTAGTAAGAAGAGAAAGTAATTGTCCTTTCTGCCTCTGAAAATAGCCAATATTAAAGGATCCTCCTGTGTATTACCCGAGTTTCAATCTACACTTGCAGCTCAAACGAAAAGAGAGAGGCTGGAGAAGACAGAAAATAAAGCTGTCAGAAATATCAGGGGAGAACCTCCTCAAGCTGTCAAGAAGCATAGGGTCTCCTCACCTAGTAACACGCGCAACTATAAAGGATGTATGCTCTGTAAGCAACAAAAACTTGTTCAGATAACACACTTTACGTATACCTAACGTACTGTGTATGTGCCTGTGCGTGTTCACCAAATGCCTGAAGAGGCCAGAGACATGGGAAAAGGTACTGCAAGAACGATCACCTTACACTCACCCAGGATGCCCATCAGCGGAGCAAGAGGCACGCGGACTCCAGCTGCTTTAGCAGACAGAACACAAGCCATAAGAAACCTACTTTACCTGCAGCCTCCGCTCTCAAGAAGGTGTGACCACACCATAACTAGCAGGAGACTATGAATCTACTGGGCTGGTCTTGACCTGAATGTTCTTATCTGTTACTAAGTTTCACAGATCTGGCTTCAAATTCTCCTAGTCCTACAGTTTGGTCACAAATCTGAAAGGAAATCGGGACTGAGTAAGGAAGAAATCTCCCCAAAGCCCCCAGCACTTCAGTGCCACTGAAGAGGAGTTCATTCTTGTTTCAGGCTTCAATTTGTATGCTAAGCCAAATTTGGATCCAAATTTGACTACATAAAAATACATCATGAGTGATGAACTGAACCATCTCTAATGTCTTGAAGAAATGGAGACTCTAAGTAAAACAGATAATTTTAAAAAGCGAGTTTTGAGTACAGAAGCCTTTAAGGCATTACGTGGGCCACCACCAGTGTGTAAGGCCCAGTTGCCCACTTCCTCACCAGCAACGCTCCCACTGCCTCCAGTGGGAGCACGGCTCTGCCCCTTCAGGGCACGTGTGAGGATCCTTATGTAGAAAACAGGGAGAAAAACTTCTTTGCTAATAGGAAAAAAATCCTTATAATAATAATACTAATCTATTTATAATGGTCAAAAAATATGACAGCTTACAACAGCGTCACAGCAGTGCTTTGGCAATATTTTAGCATACTGTTGTATTTTTAGAAAGACTGTTCATTTACTTTCTCCTAAATGCCGGAATTCTTATTTTTCAACAAAAGCTCTATTTTTTGGTGTATCCATATGCCAACATCACAGTGTTTTATATCAGGGTAAGTACGAACTGCAGGCAGAAACAAAGCTCCTGTACACACGTTGCATTACAGCAGCACTGTCAGAGATGCCAAGTCTCAATCTCCTCGCTTGCTTTATGCAGCGATAGTTAGCTACGCAACTTACAAACCTTCCTGGAACGCAGCGGTACGTTTTTATGACGAATAACAGAAAGCCACTGTTTCTTCATCTTGAACACTGAGGAACTATCCCGTTGTAAATAATACATCTGACAGTTTAATGATGTTGTTCAACCTAACTGGTTTTGTCAAGCAGCACGTAAGATAAAGGTGCAGGAAGATATAGGTTTAAGCGCTCTTATATTCTCTCAGCTCAGAGACCTCAGAAGGGTACCTTACAATTTCAAAATTAATTAGCAAGCTACCTGCACACTTAAGTGAAAAACAGTAAGCTCTCTATTAACTCTCACCTGCTATTATGAGACCACGACAACAGGACGATGACAGTTCCTAAGAACCTGTACAGCTGGAACTCCAACATGTATAGATGAAAGTCACATGCTTTTATTTTCTTTCTAAAGAGCATGCATTACCTTCCAACGCTTACAAAAACTTATCTTATGCTAAATTAAATACACATGCACCCACATTAACTGAATTAACTCGAAACAGTCAATAAATCTCAAATGTCCATCTGTTTACAAAAGATGCTTGCAGCTTTTAAGTCTTGTACTCCTTATACTGTAACCCTCAATCAAAACAGTTAAGTTCAACCAGAAAGCTCTGCTGTGAGATTTCCACGCATAATGGCCATGTGTTTTTTGGGTTCGTGCATTCAAATCATGTCAGAATAGACATGCTATCCGTTCACCAAACGCAACACATCAATGCCAGCCTTTCCCTCTTCAGCTGGAGAAACCTCGTAAAACAAAGCTGGCTATAACCTAGCCAGATTTTATAGCTAAATAATTAGGAAAAAAAAAAAATCACCCCTTGCAATTCCAGTTTAATAGTTGTAAATGGTGCATTTTGCAGGACAAAGAACTCATTTTTGAGGCAATAATGTATTTTGCAGTGCTGGGAAGGATTAAGAGGATATAAAAATAGCAGCAGATACAAGTAGCTGCTCTCAGGTGTCAGGTGATAAAATATTTTGATGAAGAACTTTGTACTAGCTCCTCATTTATAACAAGGTGCTTTTTAATCTGAGTGGTTCACTTCAGCAATGGCACAGACAGCTAGCTGTACCTAAATTAGGAGGAGGAAAGCCAGGACACACTACCTTTACACTTCTACAGCTGGAATCAAACTTCCTTTTTTAATTTGAACTAAAGCCAATGTGCCATTCTTTGACAGAGACAGGGCAAAATGCATCTCTATTAAAAGAAAAAAAAAATCCTCTCTAATTTTAGGATATTGCTAGCTTTCCTTTCATGAGAGTTAAACAGTAGCAATGATAACAAAAGCTACCTGTACCAGCATGTGATACTAGCCTCTCAAAGAAAATAGTCCTCCTGGACACCCCTACTGTATTGTTGTTGATGATGATCACGATGTTGACCGCCTACAAATCTCCCACGTGCCTATTTCGTTGGCCTGCTGCTTAAAAAAAAAAAAAAAAAAAAAAAAAAAAAAAAAAAAAAAAAAAAAAAAAAAAAAAAAAAAAAAAAAAAAAAAAAAAAAAAAAGCTAGAGGCCATTATTCATGAGCAGTAAGAAAACAAGTCACTCTTAGACCTACTCCTCTTGCAGATTCCCACACTTATTACCCAAAATCCCACAGCTTGCTATTGGTTCTACCCTTGACCAAAGTACAGGGCTGAGGCAGCATGCCATCCCCAGGGAAAAGCCGATCACGTTCCTCCCGGCAAGCGGCTCCGGTTATTCTAGGACCGCAGTCGGGCTGGAATAAAGTCCCTCAACTTTTCTGAGAAGCCAGAGCTCTCTCCCACCACCAGTGCCGGGGCCAGCCCGACTGGGGTCCGGCGGAAGCAAGCGCGGCCGAGCTCCGCACCCTGACCAGGAGATCATCTTTCCCCCGACCCGGTTTCTTTTTGAGGGGAAAGCAGCTGAAACGAGTGAACAGAGCGCCTTCGGCCCCTTCCACGGACTCCCCCTCCTGCTCCGGCAGAAGCGAGGAACACGCTCCGCAGACATATGTAAACAGCCTCACCCTGCTGCCCCCTCTCCCGGTGTCCCACTCCGCCGTGCCGGTGCCCCCCGCACCCCGCAGCGCCCGGCTCGCCCCTGCGCGCCTCCCCGGCAGCGGCGCGGCAGCGGCCACCGCTTTGCACTCACGCACGCAAGCACGGAGAGGCAATTACAATAATTTAAAGCTTCCTGTCCGCCGGCTCCGCCGGGATCCCGAGGGCTGAGCCATGCCCGGGCAGGGCGCGGAGCAGCGGCTACCCCGCCACACACACTCGGGCACCGCGGCCGGCCCGCCCCCGCCCGCCCCCAGCCCCGGCAGCAGCAGCAGCAGCAGGAGGAGGAGGAGGAGGAAGAAGAGCGGGGGGGGGCGTGACAAGTTGTACCAAACTTCGGGAGGTGTGCGAGCGCCCGGGAGGCAGTCGGCCGCGCTGACAGCCGGCCCTGCCGCCTCCCACGCCCCGCTAGCGGCGCCCCCTCCCCACCCTCCGGCGCCCCTCGCCGGGGCCCGCCCGTCCCCGCCGCCCGGGGAGCCCCGCGGGGCGCGGAGAGCTGAGCGCCCGCCGGGGAGCAGCCGCCGGCAGCAAGAAAGTTAAAACGGCGGTGGCCGCGCACCTACCCGCTGTCTGTAATGTCTCCTCCGGGCGCGGGGTGCTAAGTGAGACACTGGCGGGGTGGGGAGCGGCAGAGGTGCGGGGAGGGACCGGGAGATGGGTGTTTGGTAATCTCTTCCTTTCTCTCCCCCCTCCTTCCCCCTTCTCTCTCTCTCTGCCTCTCAAGGACGAGGTGAAATCCCTTTGCTGGTCATGAGGCGGCTTCAGAGACAAACAACACAATGCGAGTGCAAATAACAAAAGGAAAAAAAAAAAAGAAACAACACAGGAGAGGGAGACCGGGAACAATGGGGGAGGAGAGGCTCGCCTCGCCGCGCCTGGCCGCCGCCGGCACCCCGGCAGGCAAGAGGAGGAGGAGGAGGCGGCGGCGGAGGAAGGCGAGGTGGCGGTAGCGGGGAGGGGGCTGCGCGGGGAGTCCCCACTACGCGCCGGGGCTGCCTCCGACCGGCCCCGACCTCCCCCTCGCCGGCTGCTGCCGCCCGCCCCGCCGCTCACCGGGGCGGCCCTGCGCGGCGGCGGGGCGGCCGACGGTAAGTGACGCGCCCGCGGAGCCCGCTAACGGCCATCGCCGCCACCATCATCATCATCATCATCATCATCATCACCACTGTCCTCCGGTGAGGGAGGAGGGGGCGGCTTTCCGCCGGTTCAAAGCGGCGGGGGGCACCGAGCCCTTCCCGCCTTTCGCCTCCCCTCACCCCGAGAACTTCACCGAGTGGGGCTGTCGCGGGTCCCGGGGACGTCGCTACTGGGTCCCTTCCCGAGGAGGAGTTCCCCCCTCCCGCTCCCTGTTCAGAGTAAACACCCTGGAGTTGCGTGTCCGTGTGCGTGTCCGCTGGCACCTCCTGCACCGGCAGCCCCTGTCACACCGGTGCGACCGCACGCACACGCACGGGAGCCCGCCGGAGCTCCTTCAACAGCCCCTCGCCTCAGCTCCTCCTCTTAATTTTCGGGGACCCCGGCCGGGCACAGGTCCCACGCGTGTGCAGGAGCCCGAGGGGGAAGCAGAAGTTTAGGGTCCCCCCGCGGCCCTCCCCTCCGCGCTTTCCCCA
Organism: Pampusana beccarii; assembly: GCA_013399365.1. Classification (NCBI taxonomy): domain Eukaryota; kingdom Metazoa; phylum Chordata; class Aves; order Columbiformes; family Columbidae; genus Pampusana; species Pampusana beccarii. The sequence continues at coordinate 30,499 of VWYH01010682.1, forward strand.
GGGGCCGACACCGCCCCCCGCTCCTCAAAAAACCAGGGCAGGTTGGAAGTTCACCCCTCTCATCCCCGCGGCCCGCGCCGCGAGTGGGATCCCGCGAGTGGGGCGCGCAGCGGCGGGGTTACCTCAGCGCCAGGCGGCCTGCGGGGCTCCTCGCCCGCCCGGGGTGGCGGCCGCGGGGGCGGGAGAGCTGCGGCTCTCCGCCCGGCGGCCTGAAACCCGTCCCCGGGGCGGAGGGGCCGGGGGAGCCCCCGCCGTGTCACCGCTCTCCCAGGCAGGCGGGGAGCGAGCGTTGCGCCCGGCTCCGCAGCCCGCCTCTGCCCCGGACCCCCCGTTACCTCCTCCTTCTCCGCCAGCACCCCCCGCCGCTCCTCGGGCGAGCGCTGCCGTGTCCCGGGCTGGCCCCGCGGCCCGGACACCGCCAGCCCACGGGGACCCGCGGGCACCCGGCCGGCAGCTCCCGGGGCTTCGCGTGTGGGTGGGGGTATATGCGTTGGTGTGTATGTGGTGGTCGGGGTGGGGGGGAGGTGTTTTCCTCTCAGCAGCCGTATGTTCTGTCTGTACTTAAACCAGCTGTTTGGGAGCAAGTCCGTGTGCCGGCGGGGTGCGACGCGCCACGGTGCGCGCCCGCGGTGCCCGGGCGCGGGGGGACGCGGGGAAGCAGCGGTGCGACCGGCGGCCGCGGCCCGGGGGTGGTGGCGTTGCTAATAAAGTCACGCTCTGTAAGTAAGACGTCTCTCTCGTTCTGTCTCTTGTTTACTTTACGGGGTCTTTTATTTTTAATTGGGCGTTTTGTACCCGTGCGTTTATGAAGCGGCGCAGCCGGCTGGACGGGGTCTGACCCGGAGAGTGGGAAACGCAGAACTGCACACCCTGAGCCAAATTGTTCAAAGAAGAGCAAGTTCAGTTATTATTCATCTCCACGAGGGAAGTCTTATCTTCTACAAATATTTGATACTGGGACAAGTCCAATAATTAACGAGAACAATCAAACAATTTCACTGCCTTCTCAGGGATTTAAAAAGTCATCATCTGGAATTCATGAGCATTACAACCTTTTTTTTTTTTTTTCCCTTTTCAGATTGGATGCGATATTGTATATGATCTTTTCAGTGTGTGTATGTCCCTAAGTGATTTTGCCCTTTGATGCAAAAAGATGCAAACCATTAGCAGCACAGATAATATTCACAACTGCTGATTCAGTGAGACTTCAGACCTCTCTGTAGGAGTGGGGAGAAAGGGTGGTAACCCTGATGGGAAAAGAAAAAAAAAAAAAAGAGATGGAGGAATGCTTCTTGGCTTCTTCCCTACCTCTGTGGCAGGAACTCCCATGGGAGTCCTGCGGGTGGGGTGGGAGCAGCACAGATCCAATTCACCAGTGCCTGGCACAAGGCTGGCGGGAGCTGCCTAGATGAGAGCATCAGCCCTCCCAGCCAGCCCTTTAACTCCTTTTACCAAAGAAAAGCGCCAGACTGGGAGAGGAATGGGACTCCTGAGCTCTGCAGTATCATTTCTGACCCGGTGCGGGCTTGAGGTGCCAGGGAGGCAGCGTGACTTTCAGGACCCTTTTGCTTCCTGGCTGCAGTGAGCCAAGCAGGTCAGATGGGTTATTGCCAAGGGCCCGGTTGTATCAAAAGGAAAAAAAAAAAAAATCAGCCAACCCAGACCACCCAAGCTTGCCTCATCTAGATCAAATTCAGACATTCAAGAAAAGTGCCCACATGCTGAATGGCAAAGTTTTGCCCTACCCCGCCCCAGTCACCAAATTCTGCACAAGTTCTCATCCTGGTCATCCAAGTTGACTGCCGTGGATAATCTCAAGCCTAGGGACCTACAGCCAGACTTCTTTGGGCTAGGCTGGCAGTAGTATGTGTGTCCTTCCCACATCTCTCAGAGCTCTGTTCTGTTGATACGATTCCCACCCGTTTTTTCCATAAGCACTAGGTCCCTCTCCTGTTCTTGCTTTATGCCAGCTCCTCCTTACAACCATGATGAAGTTCCTTGCAGTTCAACACAAGAAAGGAATTAGGGTGGTTGGGTCCGAAACTAATCTGGAGTAAAGAGACAAAGCCAAATGCGGGTGCATTTTATTTAAGATCAAAAGCACAATGGTGTGAGGCTGTATTATGCTCTCCACAGGAGCTGTATTTTTCTACTTCTACAATAGGATTAAGGTGTTCAGTGGAAAAGAGAATTACAAAAAAAAGAAAAAAGCCCCTGGACTGGTACCAGCTGCATCTGAGTTTTTCCTAAATAATGAGGACATTTTATCCTTCAAGGACTCTATCATCCTATTTCCAAACACTTTTAAAAACAATAATTGTGAATGCTACTAATAATTTTTACTTTTTACTACTTAGTGCTGAGGATTCATTCTGCCTTTTTTTTTTTTTAAAGGAAGGATGTTACCATTTCTGCATTGACTCATTTCAAAATTTTCAGTCAACCAAATGCTTTTCAGTAGAACCTAAAGACATCTCCTTATTTAGCTCTGCATATTTGAGAGCACAGGATGTTGAATGTTAGTACACACGGGCTGGACACAGCTGGGAGTACATCTTCGAGCCACTTTTCCACCCTGAATAACTAAAGAAAGCATGAAATAAACTTTTTGGTACAACATAGCCCATGAAAGGTAGGCTACTGTGCAAACTTTGCTGTCTATTTTAAACCTGAAATTTGCAAAAGCTCTGGCTAACTTTCAGTTTCCCAACACCAGGGAAGGGTGGCTTGTCTCTGGTTCTGGTCTAGCTGAGTTCATGAAGCGCCACTGTGTTTAAATGAAAGGTATCACCCATCTTTACTGTGAGCAGCGTGCACCTAGAAGTCAATTGGTGCGTGCTTAGTGAAGGTGGTTTACACACAGATCCACTTTCACTACAATGCGCTCACCCCTGTACCTGTGAGTTCAACAATTACATCTTTAGGCATGTGACCATGAGGAAAAGCCATACAGGTAGGTCTCTCTGCTTGTGCAGAGCTGATCTGTCTTCCTTTCTCCCTGGCTTCATCCCTTCACTACCACTGTACATGAGCCACTGTGTGCACCTTCTTGCCTCATTCTCCTAGAAAATTCAGAGAACTCCAGTTTTCTAGTCCATTTTTACAAGAGCTGGTGTAAAATGCTACCTCTCTCATAGTGGAAATGGTTTGTTACCACCTTTTAGAGGTATAAATGACAGCAGTGAAGAACAAAGCCCAAGTCCTATAAAACAACATTATCTTTGTGCCACAGTAATCCAATTATTGAGGTACTGCGATAACCTTAAAGCCATCTCAAAATGAAGAAACCACTTAGGAGCTCACAAACATCTGTTTTCATATCAGAGTGCATCAGCACAAGAACACCCTTATGTGGTCCTAATCAGTCAAAGTATTGCTCTCGTTTTTTCCATTCAGAATGGCTTGTCTGCTTCTCCATAATAAAATCAGGGTGATACGTGCACTGATTTCTGTTAGCAGGAAAAGCCTCTGTTACTTAAATTGAAGCAAGCTGCTTCTATGCAGGTCCTGTCTCCTTTCCCCCAGAGGCAATAGAGAATCCCACCTATGATATTTCAAAAAGACATCCAAATAACTTTCCAAGAACATAAAGCATGCTACTGTTGTGTCCCCAAATAAGGCTCTCTGTCCAGTTTCTTGTCTGTTCCTCAAACTAAATGATGGAGTTGTGTTTCAGTATGGATACTACATTTAGGTCTTATTAACTAAATAAGGAATGTATTTATTTTTAGTAGAAGGTGGGTAAAAAATTCGAAAGAAACAGGAAACGTTGATTAAATGTTGATTAGGTCTTCTGTAATTTAAGCTATCACGGTCATATGGAATGACAAAAAGAAAAGGAAGCCAGCTGAAAAAGTTAAGATACTTGCTTTTAGTTGTCTATGCTGAGCAAAAATTAAATATTACAAGAATTGGTAAACAGCTTTCAGTTTCAATAATGGATTAAAGGCCCAAGCAACACTCATCTGTCATGCTACCATTAGTAACTCTTAGATTTCAATGAGATTACTCACATATATAAAAATAAACATAATCTATCAGGACACACAGATGAATAAAGACAGTCACAAGGATGGATTTAAGAAGCAGACTGAACTTCATTAACACAATATTTTCACATGTCAAGCAGTTAAGTGGGCCCGGTGTAGGGATTACAAAGCCACAGCTCAGGGCAGGTCCTCCCTAATCTCCCTCTTAAAAGAGCTCACGTCTGAAGCCCACTCCTCAACTCTTCCCTAAGAAAAGGAAGAAGGACCTAAACCCCACAACACTTCATGTACGTTTGCTTCTTTCCTAGACACAAATTGCAAAGTTTCAGATTTCTTTTTAATTTCAGCCTTAGCCCATGTTGGACATTATCTAAAATTTCCCATAAATTGCAACATATTATTAAATACGTAGATTCTCGGATGTTCCATTTCCAAATCCAACTTCTTAGCCTACCCATGACTCCACGGTGCTACAAAGGCTGTGAAAACATCTTATGCCTCCCCCAACTATACCTTAATAGAAGAATATACCTTTCTTGATACCAAACTGCATCCCAAGGCCATAATTTAGATGCCATGACACAGGGGGAGAGGAAATATTGTAGTTTAAGGCAGAGAGACCGCGAAGCCCTCGCTTCCCTTGCATGCCTACCAAAAGCCGGAGAGGCAGTTGAGGATCACAGCTGGCAGTCTCATGCATATATTCTGTCTGTCCCCTTTCTTGGCTGTTTACCCCACCACCAGGTTAATTAATAGTGTTTTCTACTGGAGGTGGAGGAAGCACTTGCAGGATGAGAAACCATGTGGTGATGCTCAGTTACGTATGGAGGCCACTAGGAAAGTGTCCTGCATGGCTCCGTGGGGGTCACTCAGGGCTAATTAGTCAGGGCAGACCATTAGGACAGTGCAAGTGTGGTACTTCCAGACCCCCAAGTAATCCAGGTATGTCAGCATGGCGCAGCATTGTGCACAGCGTGCACATTAAATTCAAGCAAAGGCTGCAACATTAGGTTTTCAAAGCCATTAGGAGTTTGGGGTGCTCTCTGAGTTGTAGAAATAGTGGTGCCTCAGGTGTTGCAGAGTTTTCCAAAAGCAGGTGTCTTTCCATTTTTAAATCTAGCCCTATTTTCTGAAACTGGTTATCCACTGAAAAAGGGAAGTAATCAAAATCAGCTGTGACTTCTGGAAATAGAGGCCAGTTCCTGTGGGTAAGTTTTAGCAGGACTGAGCACTGTCTTATCAGTAGCACAGGAACAGGGATTTGTATACACTGTTTTATTAAGATTAGTATCTCTACAGTGCCCCTTAAATGGAAACAAAAGAAAAAAGTGCTGCAAAAGGACAGAAAAAATGACTCAATTTCCCGTCTCTATTTTAACATATAATCAACCTTCGTGCCACAAGACAGAGCATTTTTTAATGTATTTAGGTGCAGTAATTGATGTTAAAATAAATCTGAAAAAAATTGTGTGACCCCGTTTAAAATTTAGCTCAGTTGCTCTAGGTTTATCGTCCAGCATGTACACAGTAAATAGTACCCTCAAGAAAAGCAAACAAACATAACAAAAGCAAAACAAATTTAAGTGGCCAAAGCCCCAGCCAAAGGTACTGTTCCTTACAAGAAAGTTTATTCTGTTAATTTGTGATCTTTGCTCGAAAAACCATAGAGCCCATGCAGTTTTTGCTACATTTTTCATATAAAGCTGTTTTCCTGCATTACTATCTTTCCTGGAATACCACAGCTCCTAATATCGTTAAATTACTATCATAAAAACAAAGAGGAGAGGAGGTTGCAAAGCAATGAGATGTCGTTTGTATTTGTAACAGGACAATCACTGATTTGAAATTGGCTTTGTTAGGAAAACAACTCTTTAGCCCAACTAGTGACAGCTGAATTTCTGAAGAAAGGCTCAGGTTTAGCCCTTGTCCTAGTCTGTGTTTTGACTCTTAGACCTGCACATTTTTAAATGTGTGCGTGTACTATTGCTCTGTAAGTACCTATAGTAATGGTCACAAGATTACTATCTAGAAGGCTTGTATATCTTTATATTTTACCTTTAAAGAAAACAAAAAGTCTTGCAATGCTATGCAAATGAAATTCCCTTAGGAACACGAAGCCTGTTTCATCTCATACACCTGCTCGTGCAGCTACAGGTATGCAGTGATGGATAAGCAGCACAAAATATTTTATATGCTGCTTTTACAGTGTGTAGGCATTCAGGCTGTTCACTACAAATGACTGCATAAGGCGAGAGACACTGGAGAATCAGGCCCCAAAGATTTTCTATACTGGATCAGATCACTGGTGCATTAAGTGTGTCACCTCACAGCTGGATGCTCCAAAATGAACCTAGCTATCTGTGGGAACTACTTTGGCAGTCAGGTTGCATCCAGGAGAGGAGACTGGGTTTTGTCTTTTATTTTCTTAGTGTATCTAATCAGAACCACCCTCATTTGTGATCAAATTGCTCAGACTTTTGTAATGGTTAAACGAGAGTATCTGACTCTTGTTGTCAAACATGATACAAGACGTGGCATTAGAAATTGTAGATAGTAGTGCATGAAGGGAAAAAACCACAACAAACCTAAACACATTACCTTCTCACTATTTTCATATGCTTCTATGGTACAAGAAAATAGTTCACAATGTAAGAAACACATAATAAGCATGCCGTAATTTACTTTGTGGTATTTTACACTGCAGAGCTATTTTGTGGAACTTTACAGCTTTATATAATGATCCTTTCAAGTCAGAAATGTAACTTAATATTACATAAACAATAATTATATACAATATGCAAATATCATCTAGCTATAGGAAGTGCCAGATATCAGCAACAAGAAGCAGCAAAAGTATATAAACACACAAAGCTGTCTAAATCTTTTAGAGGCTTCATTTGCTGAACCTCAGTGAGAATCAGACCACAGCTAATCAAGTTGGAGGCACAGATATTCCTAAAACATTTCAACATGCTGACTTCAGCATCCAAAAAATGCCAAGCTCTCTCTCTGCAGAAGAGCAAAACTTTTAGTGCACATGTTAAATACATGAATCCTAATTGTGACATAACTAATGCAACTATTCGAAAGCAATTACATACCTACTGTCTGACTGAAAGTCAATGGCACTTACATGCGTCCCTAAATAGCTTCTCTAGAGCTCAGTTTCAGTGACCAGAAAAAAACCCCAACAAAACACAAAGAAAACGTATGTGCATACAGCCACGAAAAACCTCTTATGCTATTCGTTTGTATACTGTTTTTAAAATAGTTTCATTTTAATTATACTTCTAAATATATGCCATATGACTGGTGATCCAGCTTCCCCAGTGCACACAGCAGCACACAAAAGCTTTCAAGGAGAACATGTGTCCCACCATCCATTCACTCTCAGTCATCCTGACACATCAGACTTGATTGCGAATTTTTTGCCAAAAAATAAAGGTCATTCGAGAAAGTCTTTTTTTTGTCCTTTCTTTTCTGGTTCTGACAGAACCACTTATCTCCAGACAAAACGAAGTACAGAGATGAGTAAACCGATGATCTATTTCTGCAAATGTTTATGTGAATAACTGTTATTGATAAACTCGAAGTCTCACTAGTAAAAACCCTAGCTTTTGTTTTGGATTGGCTTAAATGCACTTATTTTCTCTTCTGGCCATGTAGTTGAAACACCTGGTGGTGTGTGATCTCTCGGTGTCGGTGAAGAGCCCAGGGGCTGCAGTGTGGCTGAGCACGGGACTGTCCCAGCATCTGCTGGGATAAAGGGCGAGCGCCTGGGAAACCTGAGGCTCAGCCACCCGCTGGCACCAGTTTCAGGGCGCTGTGCAGAAGAGTCAAAGCAGGAAAGAAGGACAGAAAGGAAGAAGGCTATAAGGATGAAATTACGATAGACACAAGAAGTCAAGTGGCTACCTAGAAATTGCAGAAATATCAGGCATATAAAAAAGACCTCAAACAGAACCCTTGTCATACCAATTAGGGGACTCTGAATTGATTGTATTGGGCTTTTGTTTGTTTCTTTGTTTGGGGGTTGTTTGTTTGTTTTGTTGTTTGTGTGTGTGTGGTTTTTTCTTTTTTTTTTAAATCTTTTGTCTGACTTCAAAACAAACTGAAAAGTTTGTAAAAAACAGAAGGCCTCTTGCATGGACTTTTGTTCAGAAAAAAAAACCAAAACAAATCTACAATAAACCTCTATTGTATTCATCCTCCAAGCTAGAAGCAGGGCTGGCCTTTGTAAACCCAGAGCAGGGGTTAGAAGCCAGGCTTGCACACAAAGAGCAAATCCAAGGGTTCACAGCAAGGACTCTCCAACTATAATATTCCTGAAGTCCTTCTCACCCAGGCACTGGTTGTTTATATCTGGAATATTCTTTTCTCTTTCTTAGATTCATACTGATACTTTAATAGTAAAGGTCTTCATGCAGCTGATTCGTTACATATCCTTTTTGGGTATGGAGGTTTTAAATGACAAAAGTGACTGTGAGATAACTAGTAGCCGTAAGGAAGCAGAGACTGAATTTTAATGGAGAGGAGGAAAGGGTCAACAACAGGCTTGAGACAAGAGGAAGAGGCACCAAGAGAGACTCACAGGAGCCCTGAACAGCATCAGTCATGAAATAGTGAGATTTCACACTGCTTATGGCAGTTTGGTTGCTGCTGGCCTTGTGGGGCTTTGAAAGGCTCACCAGTTGCAGAATAATTAAATAGTTAGTGTTTAGTTTATGGCAGGTAACGCTGTTTTACTCAGGAAGGGTTAGCATCCCTTGAAGCACCCAGGAGCTTTCAGCTTCCTTTGTTCAGAGTTATAATCTATTAAGTTGCTGAATAGTTGGAACGACATTGAAAACTAATTACTGTCCTTTTCTCATGTTACCTTCCTCTACGACCTGTTTACCCCCCTGACCCGCTGTCTTCCTAAAAAAACAGCTTACTGATAAGTGGCAGGATTACCATTTCTGTGGCGACACAGCTCATCAGAGAAGAATGCACATAGATGGACATTATTTTTGCAGTGAGAGGAAAGGTTTTTTTGGACAGATTTATTCAGTAGAGGTTGCAAGCGTGCCTGCTTGTTACTGTACTTCACAAGCTCCCATCTTCTCTTGGCCTGATCAATTCCCTGATGATCAATGCCCAGCCCGTGCTTGTGCATACGTGTGTGCGTGTGTATCAGGCAACAAGTGTGCAACAGAGGGCTCAAGTTCACCCTGGTCTGTGAAGCATGTGAGCATCCTATGACTGAAAATATGCTCCCTTGCATAATCCTGAGATTAGCAAATTTCTAGTAAAGGATGTCAGACGTAAATGGGAGGAGAAAAAAATGCTTAAGGTAAGCAAAAAGGAAAACCCAGTGTAGGAAAATAAACAACAGGATTCATTCTCAGTTCCAGCTGCATCTCTGCCACCGATTCCTGTGTGACCTGGAGTGAGGCATGTCAGCTCCTCTGGCTTCAAAATCCCGTCTCTGAAACACGACAACAGAAGTAGGTGAAGCTATTTTAAAGATCCTTGGCTGGTTAGAAGATGTGTTGTATGAGTGCCAATTGATTGTAACCAACTTCTGACAGATAGGGGAGGGAGGGATAGCGGATCAAAAAATATGCTCCTCTCAAACTGTAGCATTCATGAAAAACGTCACTGGCTGAAAGTGATTATCATCTTGGCAGCTGTGTTCAGTGGGGTCTGTGATCGCACAGGCAAAACAGCTAAGAGCTGCTAACTGGGCCTTTCTCAGGTATACTGCTAGCCACTGGTGCTCTTGAATATTAAAAGGGAAGGAGTTCTCCAGAGATGCCCAGGTAGGAAGGTGCTGGGAGCATTTTTAAGAGCTGCATTTCCACAGCTAGTGTTTGGGCTACCTGGTAGGGTGACAGCTGGGGTTTCCACGTGTTTCTGCATCCAGTAACTCATTGCACATACTTTATGAAACTGGGAGGCTTCTAGACAGGATGGATGGTGTCTTCCACTGACACAGTACATAGATGAACTGTACCCACTATAAACTGAATCCACAGGCCAAATCCTTATACTACAGACCGAGGGCAAAGTTAAGCTATTCCATTTGGGATTTATTTTTTAATGAAAGGTCCATAAGTTTCAGGGTTACAAAGTAGCTAAGTATACACAGAGCCATGTGGTATTTTGCTTTGCCTTTAGCACACTTCTTTGGACAAAAACAGCTGAAATGTGTTGTCTGTATATGAACAGCTAAGGGGCTTTAATGTTCAGGTATTGGAAAAATAATTTTCCATGAAACTGTACATTTCCATGTGTGAGCAGATCTGGATATTTCAATTTATACGATGAAACCTAATATTAGAATTGTCCAGAGAAGCATCTGTTAAGCACAAAAGAGAAAGCAAACTCTTACAGGATTTGAGCTGAATATTTGAAGCAAATAGCAAACCCGGATGCGGCTCTACAGCTAGCAGGATTCTTCTGTCAGTTTTATTTTTTGAAGGCAAGCCAGTTCACTACTAGAGGTTCTTCTGCTTGTATAAAGAGAAAATAATTTCTACTCAGCACATGTGTTTGTCTGTAATCCATACAGTTTGCTAATCTCTAACTGGGCCAATGGTTCTTTCATTCGTGATGAACCGTATTTTTGGATGGGAGCAGAGGGGAGGGAGGCAAGCAGGCAACCAAGAAAATAACCTAAGAGAAAGTCTCGGCTAACGCACACAGCAGCGTTTCCCAGAAGGGACGTCCCCATTCCCCCTCCCCAAGCCTGTTGCTCTGCACCCCCTGCTCATCCTCCCCCCGTAGCTTGTGAAGCAGTGGCTGCCTGGCATCTGTGCGGGCAGCTGGGTACCTGCCCAGGGCTGCCTGCCAGGGCACAAGCTCCGTGCACCCTCCCCTGTGTACCTGGCAACAAATCAAAACAACATTCTAGTCTTTAGTAAAGAGATATATGTATATATATATATATACATACACATATATTTTTTTTTTACCCCTGTGATGTTTTGAATCCTTTCTTCAAGCCTTTGTGAGTTGTGCTTGGAAGAACTGCAGGCAGCCCAGGAGCCAAAACAATGCAATAATTCAAAAAACACAGTTCATCTGCGTGTCAATAAGGGTTCGCGCACACACTCACTCCGTTAAGGTGCGAGGCCATTTCTTTCAAAGCAAAATCGCTTCCCTCCCACCTCTGCCTCGCTGCTTTGCAACAGGGTGTAACTGGGAAGTTGATCCGCTGAGGTGATGTAAAACCCAGTGTCCCTGAATTCATTATTAGTATTAGTTAAGCAAGGAAGAGAGTCAAAAAGTCAAGAAAGGACTTTGTATGTATACATACTGGAGGCTGCAGTCCATCCTTTATCTGTGAATAAAGAGCACTATATATTTACAGACAAAAGTAATGAAACCTACAAGGTCGTTTAAACCTTGGTTTCTAATAGGTGTAATTCTGGTTTCTTTTCAAGCTGAAGTGTTTACAATTTGAAATCCACATTATCACAACTGTGTGGGTCCTGGTGATCCCCTTCCTGAAGCAAGTTACTTGTTGCAGAATTACTCCGTATCATTTTCTTAAAAGATTATTTAAAGACTTTCTCATAGTATTCAGGTTGCCAGTTTGAACTGGGTGGCAAAGAAGAGGTGGTGAAGTAGTAAAACCTCAGAAATATAACAGACTAAAAGTGAATATTTCTGTTTCATTTTGAACCCACTCAAACACAACAGAACTGTAAATTCAGCTCAGACTTGGAAGTTGTTCAGGGGTAAATTCTGTTGATAAGAAATTATATTCAGAGAAGACGGGGAGAGCGTTGCAATAAAAAAAAACCCCACACAATACAGAGCAGAAACATGAGAGAATGAAGAATCTAAAAGATCAGATGGAAACTAAACAGATACAGAAAGCTTTATATATATATATATGAATAAAACAGCATTACAGGAGCCCAAATTTATGGAAGTAATGTATCTATAGATAGCATAAGCTTTAGTTTTCCTAGAAAATTAGCTGCTACAGATTAATCCTCATTGTATAAAAGAGAGGCTTTATGTTACCCAGGAAAAAGTCACAAGCCATGTGAATTACTTTCGCCCAGTAAGCAATTCACAGAGGATCTGATTCTGCAGAGTAGTTCTCTGGGTAGTATTACTGCTGCACAAGGTGCCAAAGATGTGGTGTGAGTCCATATGTGCGCAGGTCACCTCACCCAAGCACAACCACAAGATGTGGAAGGTGGAAAAAGTGAGGCTGAGTGCAGTCCACACCAGCAGCCTGAAAACTGGGAGCCACAAGTGTCCACGTATCTGCTTAAGAAGATTAGACCATCTATATCCTTAGAATTCAGTAAATAAGTGGAAATACTTAAAATACAAAAGAAAGAAAAGCTGTTTAGCAATCTTCCCCCTCTCTCTGTGCTAGTTTCCCTGTCAGTATAACTCTGCCATCTTTAATGCCCATTATTTCTAATTTGCCATACAAGAGGAAAGGCAATCAGGAGAGTTCATGTGCTCACATACGCTCATACACATGCGTGCATCAATACATTATACATAATTTCTCAAAGTAAATATGTAGTGATTAATTTAAGAAATAATTGCAAACAGCATACTGGGTCATGGGTGACAAATCTAATCATTTACTGCGAGTAATATATGCAGAAATAAACAAGATATAGCTTATAACCAGTGTGTGGGAAGTTAGCAATGATTCAGGCAAGCGTTTGGATTTCTTGTTTGTGGACAGAAGGTTGCAAATTTAAGCACTTAACAGACACCTCTCTCATTTCCTGGTAATTAATGATTTTTGTAATGGTTGTTAAGGCCTCAAGTCCTAGTACTGTCAGCTGATTGTATTTATGAGTTAACTATCAGTTAAAAATACAGGTGGACAAGAGGCAGCTCCATCTTTTTAGGGCCGCTGTAGCGCTCTGAACTAGAACACGTAACCCCCTCTAGTGGAAAAAATGAAAAGTGGAAAAGTGGCTCTAAAGAGTTGTCCAGAGGAAGACACAGGCATCCTCTCCGCCTCTGCGATTGATAAACGAAAATTTCCGTGATCATGCGTCCCTTCAAATGCCCCGGCCTCAAGAAGGTGCAGCGTCACCGATATTTTACTGCAGGATGCAGTAAAGTGCTTTAATAGAACAGAGTGAAATGAAGGAAATAAGATTTGGGCCAAGCATCCTGTTTCACTCCCAACGAGAACACAATTAAGCTGGGCCACCCTAAGAAGTTTCCTTTTAATAAACAGCCACTTCAGTTGCAAAGTCCTTTAGAACATGGATGTTGAAACAATGCAATTAACAGAGAAAAATAATAATAAAAAAAGAAGATATGACAGGTACCAACTTGGCCTATCTTTTTTCTTGTGACGTGTTTTAATGGGATGCATTCCTGTTCCAGGGAAAGAGTCTATTTAGTTATTTGAATGGCCTCATTTTCCTCCACAAATGGGAATGAGCTGAAACAGGTTATTGTTGCACAGTGCTGTGGTTGTACGGTGTGAACACAGAACTATGAGCCTCACAGTCCTGCACTAGCCAGGGCTTCCGTCCTCATACAAGCCTTTGGCTTTCTTCCATCGCAGTTTCCCCGTCTTCAAACTAGTGAAAATACCCTCCAAGTTCCTCAAAGGTGAAGTGTATACTCAGCAGCAAGGTTATTAAATATATACACACAGCACGAGTGCGTAAGCACGCAGCACTGGCCACCTGGGTTCCCAGGGTCCCCACCTTTGCATGCAGATGAAAACTGGCCGGGGAACACTAGGCAATGGTATCTTAATTGTGTGCTCCTTGCCCTGGTCAGGAATTCTTTTATTGCAAAGACAGCTACTCTTTCACAGAACCACAGAACGTCAGGGATTGGAAAGGACCTCAAAAGATCATTCAGTCCAATCCCCCTGCCAGAGCAGGACTGTTTCACCTCTGTATCTAAATTAAAACAGGCAATAAAATTTTTAGACAGACTACAAAAAGGTCTCTGAACCTCCAAAAGAGATAATTTATATTTGGGCAAGAGTGTGAAAATATTATTTTTTCATTAGGCAAAATGACAATTGTGAAAGAAAAGTTTTAATAAACCGCTCTCTGCAAAGTCAGGTTAGTCGTATTGTGCTTATGCACAGCTCAAACAAAGTTAGATTTCGATGGCAGACAGAAAATGACACAAGTTTGTTACAGAAAGTTTTTTTTTTTTCAGGGGAAAACTGAAGCCCCCTCACAGCCAACCTCGTTTACAGGTAATTTTCCACTATTCAGAAAATGTGGTAAAAGTAGAAGTGTGAAACACTCGTAAGATGCTAGAAAGTGTCGTGCCAAATTCTAGAAAAGCTTCTCGGAATCAACACAGCTGGCCAGGAAATACCCCTGCCTGCAGCCCACGTTTGGTTAGCTTTTCAAAAATGGGGCTTTTAAGAGGTTTCGTTTTAATGTTTTAATGTCACAGCAGATTGCGGTGCCTTGCAGTAATCACTCCTTAAAACTGATTAATTCTGAGGATGCGCTAAAGGGTGTGCTGTGATATAAAAAGAAAAGGGGATTTTACCCGTCTTTTTTTTTTATTTGCATAATGATTGAGGACTCCCCTCAGTTGAGTGCTTGCTAATTTGCAAGACAAAAAAATGAATGCTCACTTTCAACATGCACCTAGTTAAGTCCTAGTGGAAACCCATGGCTGAGACTTCTCTTTGCATGTTTGCATACAGCTGAATCTCTACCTTCAGAGCATTAAAGTGCTACTACTGAGATTTTTCAAAAGCAGCCTGTGAAATTTAGTGGGATTTTCATATTTGAGTCTCTACTCTATTTTGAGAAATTGAGACTAAGTGCAGGTGCAAAGATACTAATATGAATTCTAACTCAAAGAACCAATATAAAATAATTAATTAGAAGTCACAAATCAAATGCTTGTTATCTACTGTTTACATGTTAACAAAAAGGAGAACTATATGACTTCCTAAATAACTTAAACAGCACACACAAGAACTCATGCTACGTTAGTGTCATTTGCTGCCTGCACTGAAAGAAAAATAATCGTGTAGGAAATGACCACTTGATCCTAGGAGCGGATCCCTGCGCTTACTCCTCTCTCAAGGAATTCCTCTGGGGACTCAAAGCTGGTACCTGACTGCAGAAAATCACTGAGGCTAAATAGCCAGCCCCACTTGCGCATCAGGCACTATCCTGCTTATTCACAGGACAAGCCAGTTTTGCATCCGGGTGCAATTTTAGCATTATCAGACTTCCTACCTTTCCCACCACTGTTACTTTAACTAGATTTTCCTGTGCTTGGAAGCTCGAATGTTTTGGCAGGCTTTACAAATAGAAGTACAGCTTTTGACCTCCTGGCATTATCCAAGTCCACGCCACACATTTATCAGTCTGAATGTACTGTCAGTTTTATGGATGTTTCCGCTATCAATTCATGACAGTTTCTAGTCTGCCCAGTTCTCCTTTCTGATCAGATGAGCACCTGTTAGTCTCAGGACGGGGCAGCCCACATTAACCGCTCAGACATCAGCGCAGCCTCCGAGGTCGCCACCGACAGCACAGCGCCCCTTCGCACTCCCACATTCGGGTTACGAATCTGGTATTCACGCGAGGCTTGTGTCAGCACTGGAAAGCTGAAAAAGCAGGTCTACAAATGCAAAAGGCACCGTGCTCAGCCAGCCACCAACCACCCTGCTCACATCTGGAATTGGACGGGTAACATCTGTAAAGGAGCACTTGAGAACAAAAACAGGTTATAACATACCTGGTCAAAACAAGGCCGGCATTACTCATTTTCAGCAAACACCATAGAGGACCTCTGGCGCTGAAGGTTCTGCAACAATGTGTACAAAAACATACAGGTTTGTGCAGCTCAGCACATGTTTTATAAGGTCTGGTTCTTGTTCTGCCTGTAAAACCCAAGAAGTCTATGTATGCCTGAGTGTCACGCTGCAAGAAGCTGGCTGCACGGGCTTGATTAGCATCTGCCTTGCTCCATCAAAGGACAACAGCTAACTTGCCTCTTCCCTTGTCCGACCACAGATGCACTGACTTGATTGAAAATACACAAATGTAAATTTAACACCTTTCCCGTGTCATTGTTACAGCATTTCGGAATGGCCTCCTTGTACCTGCAGTGTGTGATGTGCTCATGGCTCTCCCAGGTTTTAGCCAGTGAGTTGTTTGTATCATCTGCTCCAGGTGAGCAGGGCACTTTGCTCTGAGGAGAGGTCCCTGGACATTCTCAAGTGAAACATTTTGGTTTACTACATGGGATAATGTCTCTCTCTAGTGGCAAGGTACAGTCAGTATAGCAGCCTGCTCTACTTGCAGTTTTGATGGCATTTTCTGGTTAAACAATCATTGCCATAGCCGAATTCTGTGCTGAAGATCCCAGCTTAAAGCACTTTATTGAGCACATCGTTGACATGCAGTCCGGACTTCGCTACATCCAATTAGCAAATGTTCATTTTGCAGGGATTGTTAGTTGTTTAATTTTACAGAAATAATATTGCTTAGAAAGAGGTGAAAAATGGTTAAAATACCTGATGTTTGGGAATTTGTTTCTGGCTAAGTATATCTCAACCAAACTCAGGCTTTTGGCACTGTGAGTCTCAGGACACTTCTGAACCCCAAGGATACATAAATTTTAGACAGAGGGTGAGAATAAGCTTTTCTCTCAGGTCCTGATGTATTTCAACTTCTTGTTCTCCTAAAAGCCAATAGAACGTTCAAGTGAGGGAAATTCCAATAAAAAGGGTGATATTCAAGTGTTAAGAGGCTGCTAATTTGATATAGGTTCTCTCTTCCTCTCTGCTGGCTCACAAATAACAGTTCAAGTGATTGGTGACCTAGGGCCGGATTTTTAGATGTAATTAGATGAAAAACAAAAAAAAAACAAACAAAGAAACAAAAAAAACCCAAACAGTTACATAGCTAGAAGGGACTTCTGAAATCCTCTGTTGTGCATATGGAGAAAATTCCATTGAATGCCTGCCCTTTTGACAACCCTGTTATACATCCAGTTTTCTCAAAACAATAACTGACCTTCACCGTTATTGCTATGCAAAGTTTGTTTGGTAAAAATAAAGTAGGGATTTCAATCCAGCCTTTAGTGTTCAACCACCAACAGGGTCGTTGGTGTTGACTGGGGTGGGAACTTGTTGCAGCAAGACACTAAGGGGAGGTCCATATGGCCGCTGTCAAGGTTATGTGCATAGTTAAGAAAATTCCATCTCCAAGGCTGCCCATCTTATAGAATCATAGAATTGTTTTGATTGGAAAAGACCTTTAAGATCATCAAGTCCAACTGTTAACCTAGCACTGCCAAGTCCAGCTCTAAGCCATGTCCCTAAGAACCTTATCTGTGCATCTTCAAAAGACCTCCAGGGATGGCGACTCAACTACTTCCCTGGGCAACTTGTTCCAATGCTTCACAACCCTTTCAGTGAATAAATTTTTCTTGATATCCAATCTAAAACTCTCTAGGCACAACCTGAGTCCATTTCCTCTTGTCCTATCACTTGCTTCTTGGGAGGAGAGNTTGTGCTCCAGGCCCCTCGCCAGCTTCGTTGCCCTTCTCTGCACTCTCTCCAGCACCTCAATGTCTTTCCTGTAGTGAGGGGCCCAAAACTGAACATGGGATTTGAGGTGAGGCCTCACCAGCACTGAGTACAGGGGGATGATCACTTCGCTGGTCCTGCTGGCCACACCGGTTCTGATACAATAAGAGTCAGTAAAGCCTCAAAACTGAAAACCTCATGATGGTGTTTTTATGCCTGTCCAGTTATAACAGCACAGAGCATGAAATGTAATCCATTCAAAGATGTCTTGCCAGAGCATTGTTCCCTAAAACAGCAGGGCAGCTATGTAAGATGGTGGAAGACCCCAGCTTTTGGACATATTGAGGACTCTCAGGATAGTTGCCCCCCACAGCACTCAGGTGGGGAGGGCAGTGAGGTGGCAGATGGGAACAAGCCCATACTCTACACGTGTTCTTCCCAATGCAGTGCAACTTTGCTGCAGTGAACAGGAGAGATGGGAACTATGGGAGAGAAGTACTGGCTAAGAGAGGTGAAATATTCTGATAGCAAAAAACACTGCTTTTGCATATGGCTGAGCCAAGAAGAAGGGAGACTTGGGGATGGGAAACAGCAGGGAAAGCTCTTCCACCAAATTATAAACAAGACAGTAATTGGGGCTGAAGAAATAATATCCTCATGTTCTCCCAAAGCTGCAAACAAACCCGTGGCACAAAAACAAGATCTAAGATATCTTTCCAGTTTTCTAGTCCCATTCTGCATTTCCTAGACCGTGTTATTTTTTATTTAAGGCAAAACAAACAAACACACAAACAAAAAAGAGATCCTAATCTGAGACAAACTGCAGGCTCGATATTTGAAAATTATCACATAGCTTGCTGTATCTTGTAGGCTCTGGCACTGCATTTTGGGGGGGCAAACAAAGGTTTTAGCTAATTCTAAGCTCAGTGAAATAGCAGAATTTGAACTTCTGCAATGGTCTGAAGCCTCCAGTCTATGCCAAAGCATTACTACATGCCAGGCAGTTTGTGACCGCCTCTCAGAAGCCCCAGGACCAGGCAATAAAGGCAATCCCTGGCACTGGAGAAGAATCAGGCTGTCCTCTCCTGGAGTGGGACAGCAGATACCCCTTGAGGACCGCCAGGCCTTCCTGACTGCCACTAACAGGGGTCCGTCCCGCTCTCTGTGGGTCGAGCCTTGCTGAAGCTAATGGCACGTTCCAGCAGGGAGTAAGGCCTGTGAATTGCAGCTGTACATGAATATTGATAATAGATGCCAAATGCTCTTCTTTCTATCTCCCTTCCCAGGAGGGGTGAAGTGCTTTCTCAGCAAGGGTGGGACAGCGCTTCCAGTGCGGCAGGAAGGGGAAAATTGTCTCCTGTTTCTGCTGCCTTAGGGCTCGCTAGTGCTTCTATGAAAATTAGTGGTGAAGCTGCTGTTTAGTTTGGAGGAGGCAGGATAAGACCCTTGTTTTCCTGCCAGACAACACACCCTCATAATTATGTATTCACACCATATTTTGATAATGGTTCCTTACAGACTAATTAATATGAATGTTTAAGAAGTCTAGTTTTAATATGTTAGTACTGAAGGAGAGACTGCAGTCCTGTGGGAGTTTATACATATTTCCCACTGATGACTACCTTAAATCTTAATGTGTATGGAGAGGGGGGAGCATATGTATCTGCAGAGCAAGATACAGACACTTCTTTTACAGGATGGATTTTACACAATTAAAAATCAGTTTTTCTGGGAGCAGCAGCAAAGATTATTTTTAGTTTCTAATAGATGTGTCTCTGTTTGAGGCCTAATAACATGCAGACTCTGAAGCTTTTCCTGCCGTCTTGAGGTGTGGATTCTCTGGTGACTAATAGAGTTGCCTTTGTGGCACCTCTCTCACCACAGGACTAACAAGGTCTTTTTCTTCTATCCAGACAGCTATTTTTGTGAAGATTGCAGGGACTTAGGAACTTTGAGATGATCTTTCCACCAATTCTTGTTGATGGGCACAAAAGTTCCTGAGAGGGGATAAAAGGATGGGCAAAGAGAGATCATCACCACAAAGCAGCTTAAAAAGTGGTTGTAAAATGAAAATATCCCCCTTCATAAAAAACAAACAAACAACCCACACACAAAAAAACCCAAAACAAACAAAAAAACCCCACCATACAAAGAGCAAGAGCAATGGAAATGGAAATCAGTGCTAATTATGTGACTTAAAAGGGTGTCACCATTGACAGGAACCGACTCATAGCATTTGTTAGAAATTGCCATGATGCTATTTTATCTGCTCTTTGTGTCTTGGGAGCAGAGCTGAGAAGGCCAGAAAAGGCTTACCCCAGGCATAGACCCTGGTGACAGCCTGGCTGGTCCCTTCTAATATAATGTGGTTCCAGTGAAGAAGCAGTATTTGGCTTTTTGCATACTTGATTTAAAATTGTCCTTGATCTGAACACATATTACCATGAGAGCTAAGGCATATTGAAAATCTTTGAGGTTACCACTAACATGCATATCAGTTCAAGGGTAGTTGTGACCATCTGAGTGGCTTGGCTCAGAGACTTTACATGACAGAGGTCTCTTCTGCTTCCTACTACAGAAGAAACAGAAAGTATATCCCAGGTTTTATTGCTTTCGCTGTGTGGGGCAGAGTCTGCAACACACTTTCGAGCTATATGACAGGCTATAGGTACAGGGTATACAATACTAGCACGTGGTACCTGAAAGGCTGTCACAGTACATTGCAGTTAAGGAGTATACATGGAGCAGTGCACCTCTGAGAGCAAGGTGCCCCCAGGTGACACGCACCTTAGCCATCATGCTCCATCATCTCCTCTCTGGTTTCAGGACAGCCTCTGCCAGGCAGGCTGGCCGGTCAGTCATAGCACAAGGACCAACCCATCTGGTGCCAAGTATGCCCACAACCAGGACACCAGTGCAAAAAGATGGAGCTTGGAGGTGAAAACAGCATTATTTCTGATCCCCTCTACTTCTAGTGCAGAAGTAGAGCTCAAGTCATGATTAGTCATTTTTTTCTAGTCCGTTTACCATCTGCTATTCTGTCCCTTGCAACAGCTGACAACGGTGCAAGGCCGCGAGAGCTTGCACGTGACAGTTGTTTAAAAACAAACACATACTGTACTCTGTTACCAAATATCTATATTCCTGAAGAAGTCAGGAGTCTTGGCCATGGCCGAGAATCCATTGTTCGAAGTGCTACAAGAGCAGACCAAAAGGATGGTATCTAATCGATAATAAAACAAAAAGCCTAAATATAACTCCAAAGACAAAAGATGAGGGAGTAAAAGAACACAATAAGACAACATATTTAACTTTTTAAGCATAGCAGAAACCACCTAAGCACAGTCAAGCCTTTTTGTAGGCATCACCACAAAGAACGGTGTTCTGCATGGTTAATGGTGATCTGAATGGTTAATGGGGAGCTGGAGGAAGATAAAGAAATAATTATAAGAATATTTAAAGGGTGTTCCCTGGGGACTGAGGCTCTGTGGGACCAGAGTGGTAATATGGGAAAACACAAAGTAAAGATGGTGGCATCATGAGCTGACCAGAAGACAATGTCCGCCTCGCTGGTTGTAGTTGGCTGGCAGCTACACTGAAACCAATGAAAATCATCAAGTGCCTTCCTTATCTGACAGCCTGTGAAGTCAGTCAACGACAAGAAAGCGCAAGTTCTGGTGTTGCGTTCAGCTCCCCTAGTCGGTAGGGGGCACTAACTCAGCGGCCCCTAGAGAAGGGGAAGTGCCAAGTGAAAGTGGAAAATTGACTACTTTTCCCACCTCTTGAGGTAATCCTGGCAGATCAAAGCTGAAGCACAAATGAAGGCAGCTTGAGGAAATTTAAACTCCTTTACTACTTATCCTTTACTTCTGCAGCTGAGACCTGGGTGGCTGGCAGAGAATTCCCCATGAACACCACTTGCCTTTGAAATGTGTGCCCTCAGTTAATCTGAGGGAGTCCAGATCTGCAGACATTCTTAAAAGGTCCGTCCTTTGACAGGATATCTTTAGAAGGGCAATGCTGCCTGAAAAAAATGAAAGCTAATATAGGAATAAACCTTCCTTCAGCTTTTTGCAGCAGTTACAGAAGAATGATCTTCCACCTAACACGAGGTGGTGTGTACAATTTCTAGCTCTGCCACCAATTTCCCACATGCTTTAGGCAAAACACAATTTTTGTTCATACATTCCATCACATATATGTAATTATACAATCTATATTATTTACATATATTGCATTTATGTTTTATTGCAATTATGTCACAATTATATTGCAATGATGTTTTATTCAGTTCATGCATTTCATATGTATGTTCATATATATTCATCTCGCCCATTGTCTTATCTATGTAGCCCATAACTTCAGGAGGATGAAATTCATAGAGACGCCCTTACCATAAGGGTTTTCGAATTTAGTTTGCTCTGGAATTGCTGCTGAAAACGACAGCAGCTGCTCTTGGCTCTATGCTGTGACATGCCTCAAATCCCACCTTATCTATAGCTGTAACACAGAGCATTTAATCTCCATGAACTGTATAGAGAAGAAGATGTATCCGTGACGAATTTTACTTCTCCTTTTCTCCCAAACAGAGTCCACCTCCACAGAACTGACCTACTTACCCCTTAACACATAGCTCTGCAGTCAGGACTGATTAGTCTGTCTCTAAGGGAGGTCCCAGCCAGCAAGCAGCAGAATTTGGAGCTGCTGCGCCTGCTGTGTGACACAGTAGTACAACAACTGCCAGGTTATTCATTTTATCTCATCCAAAAACCTGCCTGCTTTCAGACAGGTAACTGTGCAAATGAGCAAGTGCCAGACCCCAGGTCTGTGTACACAAAAATGGTACGGATTCTGCCTTTTCCCATTTATTCTTGCAGATTTTATGCATGGCCTGGAGCAGTACACTTGTATGAGGTATCCATTTGTGGCTGATAAGATAAAGAAAATCAGTCCTACAAGTAAAGCCATTTTTTTTTTTCAAAAGTTATAGGATTTTCAGGTGCATTTTAACAGCACAGATAAAGGTTACACAAAGAAGATTATTTTGAAAACTGTCATGGGGGACCAAGAAAGAAGAGACTTCCCAAAGTCTTCAAGTAGAGAATGGAGTTCACCCTAGTGCAGCACTCATTTCAGAGACCTTCAAAGGGTCTATTCTTACAGAACAATTTTGCCACAATATAGTAAGTATTATGTAAATTGAGGGTTTTTTACTCCTCCCATTCTACTTTATTATAAAATAAAAGACAGCAAGTGGAAGAAAATCACACGCTCAGGGAGAGGTTTTACTGCCTCAGTAAAGACAAGAAAGGAGGTTACTCGAGTCCTTGTTTTCCTGCCATGGACTGGCACCAGAGACTGCTGGCTCTTCTGCATGAAGGAGGTGGGATGCTCATGCAACAGGGCTCTGATCTGTTAACTAAAGCTGTTACACCTCTCACATCACACCTGCTTTTGTTTCATGATATGTGATCTAAAATGAGTACAACCTGATGGCCAGGAAAGGAAATGCTTCTAGCAGAGGACTTCCAGTGATTAATAAAATAGCCTTCAGCAGGTATCTACTAGTATCTTCCTTCGTATTTCTTGAAATTAAGGCCCGTATAAGAATATCCTAATATTTCAGAGGCAAAACTATTTTGAGAAGGTTTTTTTAATCGAAATATTCTGGTGACACTGCATATTTCAGGAATTTAATAACCGAGACATCAGGAGGTTCCTACTGTGTGCCAGTACACGTCTGACTGCAAGGTGACCAGCGGACATTACTTTTCACAGTAAAATAGGTCTAAACAGAACATTTGAGAGCAAAAGAGTTAGAGCTCTAGCAAGATACAGGGTTTCCTACATTTGGATTAGTCATCAAGACTAGATAATAAGGCCCAAATACTCGAAAACGCTCAGGCATTAACTTACACCAGTTTCAATGAAAAGTTAGCGGTGGGCCCAAGTGACTTAAGTGTACCTGCCCAGTGATTCTCTTCTGGGCAACACAAAGTACATGTAAGGATTTCATTCTGGATCTCAAGACGTATCACAAATACTGCTACAAATTAAAGAAATCCTAGGATTGAAGAAAAACTCTTTTATAGATTTATGGACAGACAGATAATTTAGTTTTTGGTGTATGTGTAAGCTTCATATCGTTTGCCTGATAATTTTGTTTTCCTTTTATTTTCCTAGGATTTTCCTTTCGTGTTAAATCAACAAATACACAGTCATAGGTTATGGAATCTAAAAATGTCTTGAAAGTGTTTTGGGGTGTTTTTTTTTGTTGTAGAATTGCTAATGTATAGAAGTACAAGGAAAGGTAAGCAAAATCCCAGTCATTTAAACCAACGAAACATGGCTTACAGTAGTGTCCATCTCCAAATAACATGATCACTATGTGGAGGTTTGTCAGGCTGACACCTCATAGAAGTGATAAACCACTAAAAAAGAAGGAAAAAAAAAAACCAAACTGCTGTAGCAGTCGAAAGACTAGATTTCATTTCAAAGAACAAGCTGGAACAAACCTGCTATTTGCTTTATATTTACCTTGTACCTATTTTGTGTGACAAAGGATGTCTCTGTAAGAGCTAGCTATAACCATCATGGTTGTGTACCCATCTAACAAACACTGAGAATCAAATAAGAATTCCGAATGACACCAAAGTTTCAAACTAAATAATAATTTTTTTATCTACAGATATGCTTAAGGATGGGCTACCTTTTAGGTAAATGCTGAACTAAATACCTTAAAAGCCTGTAATCCAAATTTGTATAACTGTTTTTCCTCTGATGTCCGTTTTCTTCTAGTAGGCAGTCTTATTTAAAGCACTTCTTTTGTGTCAGAGTTTAAAATAATTTGATGACTAAACTTTTAGATAAAATTATAGGACAGCTGATATATTATTTCCCTGTAAAGGCTAGATTTTCATTTCAGCTGCACTTGTACCATGTGTACTGGCATTTTTTCTGTCTCTGTGTTCATCTGACTTGCTAAAATCTTCCCTCTGACACCCCAAACAATATGTCCTTGGAGTCCCACAAAAGTAATAAATATATCCTCCTGATGTTAAGGATTTGGGAAATGAGGCATGCAAAATTGAAGGCCTTCTTTCTTTCTGAAAACACTTGCATGTATTGAATATATAATATTTGTATGTATTAGAGCACTCTCACTGAAGTGAGTTGGGTCATCCAGAAAGCATGTGCTTAACAGCTTACAAGATGAAACTTGTATGAGGACACAGAGAAAATTAGTGGCAGTATGGAGAACACAATCCATTTCTTCCTGCTTTAATCATCCATGACACTTTCTGAAATACTCCTTTGTTCTGTACAATGTAAATAATGACACAGCAATTTTTCAGATCTGCTGTATAATGTGACCAGGTCCCTGGAATACTGGATATGGTGCTTTAGTATCCATCAGCTCTTCTAGGATAGGGCTTACTGATAAGTAGGTTCAAGAACAGATACACTACCCTGTTCATGTTTGCAGAATCTCTGTTTACCTCTGCATCTTTTCCTCACAAATGACTTCAGTAAAATTAAATTTAAAAAAAAAAAGTTAAATGTTATATTGTTAATGCGCAGTAAAATTTTAAAGTACAAGTCTGAAGTTGGAGAAAAATATATTCGTTGAACAGCAGATCTCAGATGTAGATGTCCAAAATAACATATTACAGAAGATGAATGCAACTCTCTCACTTTTTTTTTTTTTTTCATATTAAAGTCTTGTCCTGGTTTTGTTAACAACAAGACCAGTTCCTCTTTTAGTGAATTTTCTTTTCAGCTAAGTTCTTCTAAGTAACTGCACTTTTCTGAGTTGGCTGCATGTCTTTGCAGACAAGAGTTGATAACTTAGTAATGGAATGCAAGGTTACTGATAAAAATGCACATCCCATAAGTGAGACAGGCATATTTGCAAGAAGGGGCGAACAGAACAGGTGACTAAAATTGACCGAGTATTCCATCCCATCCACGTCATACACCCTATAAAAGTGGGAGATCGCGAGGGTCTCGCTCTCTTCAACCACGGCTGGCATCTGAAGAGGACCCTGCCTGTCATCCCTGTGATCTGACGCCTGGCTCCAGACCCTGCATCCCTGAATCCCGTTCCAGTTTGCTGCGGAATCCAGCCCAGGACTTCCGGGTGCCTGCCCTGCAGCCGCTGGAGCAGCGCCTGCTCTGCCGGGCAACACTGAGCTGCCCCGGGAAATTCAAGAATGGTTTTGCGTATTTTGTATTATTTTCTCTATTTATCAGTAGCGTTAGTAAAGCATTTTTAAACTTTTCCCAACTTGCAAGTCTCTCTCTCTCTTTTCCTCCTATTCCCTTTCCTCTGTGGGGAGTGGGGCCTAGGTGGGGAGGGGGATAACAGAAAGCATCTGCCATGGTTTATTGTTGCCCTGCAGTAAATGTTGACAAGTCTGAATTACCGTTCTGTTCTTGGCTGCAAAGACACTGTTGGGTCACAAATACCTTCCCCTTGAGAGATATGAGATCAAATCTCTGGATACACCAATCAGTTTATTCTTTTTAAGGCCTCCAAAAGTGCTGATTCTTCAGGTTCAGTGTAATTTTTGGTTCTTTTAAGCTCTTGTCATGGACTGAATTGCTTGGAAAAAACGTGCACTGGTTGAGTGGTTCAGGGTGGAGTAGGCTCCTGTGAGTGCTCCGCCTGCTCTTTTTTGCGGGCTCCGGGGTTGAGAACTGTTGACAAACACTCTGGACAATGTCCTGCCCTGCAATAATCCCATGTATTCCCATTCTTCTGCTGAACATGCAGTGCTCTGAATAAAAGCAATTGCGTCCTGGAGGACAGAACCACAGCTCCAGCATGCAACACTGACCACATCATGTAGTACTGACTGTGGCATTTGTGTGTCATTCTTTTACACATAGCTATGGAAAATTGCTGCTGATAGTGAATTTCATGTTGTTTTTCCAATAACCATGCCTGCAGAGAATAAATGTAATGCAACCTTTGTACCAAATCTTAGGCATTATGTAATAAAATAAGCCTATTGGTAGTCCGCAGACATGTAAGTGGAATTTCTTCATTCATTGTGTCTAAGCATGAGCCCCAGCAAGCTCTTACAACAGGATAAAAATTGGCTGGCCATTATGCACCCTTGAAATCTTTGTCACTTGAGATTAACACATCCCCGGCAAACACACTGGGAATCTCTACCTGGTGAAAACATTTACATGGCGTTTTCATATATCATAGTGTAGACTCTTTCACAGTATACACCATCAAAAAGCCTTTCCTTTAGCAGTCTCTTCAGAAATTATTTGCCAGCTATGTCGTGCTGCACACATGCACGCATACACACTCCTAAAGCAACCTCTTTCGTTTTGATCTTTGTAAAATACAACAGATTTCCCTCCCTGTGGTGTCGGAGTCCCAGTGAAAAAGACCTGGAGAGGTATGTATGAATATACTGGAAGGAAAATCTAATCCATCAACTTAACTAAGAGAGGATCGACTATACCTAAAAGATGAATAAGCTTGATTTTTATAATACTTTCACTACACAGAAAAGGTGGATCTCTTTGGCTGCTCTAATATGGGAGAAGGAACATGTGGTGGCAAAAGCATATTTATACGCTGCTAGTGTTGAGCTACAGGAAAGCTAGAGAGTGCAACAGCCATTTTTTTCATTCGGAAAAAGCATGAAAAGCAAATGAGAGACACAGAGTGAAGCTGCAGAAAGAGCAGCGACCACTACCACCACCAACTCTTTAGGCACACAGAAATGCAAGAACGGCAAGTGAACCATATGGCTCCAAGAGTTTCCCTGAGGAGTGATATAGCAAATACTGGAACTGGGACACTGACGGGTACCCCGAGGAGAAAAAGAACACTAACATTTTCCTCATGTAAATAGAAGTTGTGACAAAATGGAGAGAACTCTTTTCCTGTCTTCCCCTGCTAATTCAGGCTGTTCATCTTAGACGCAAACAGTGCATTTCACATGCAATGATACTGCTGTTTTAAAAAGTTGTGAAATGGGTGCAGTCATCATTGGAAACACGCCAGGCACATCCACATGAGACCAGCAGTACATGGATTCCCCAGCGGGGTGTGCAGAGTCAGGGGGAGAGGCTGGGTTAACATGGTGCCAATGCTGCTGCACCAGGACTCTGCATGGCACCGATGTCCCCTCACATGCATCACTGTGGGGTACGGCCAAGACCTTGCTCCCGTTACACACCAGGAGTATTTACAACAGCCTTTGCTGTTCCTGTGGACAAGTTTTCTTGTTTCATTCACCCAGTCTCGAAGGCAGAGCCAGGATCACTCTTTATTTTCTAGTGTCAGAACTTGCAGGTGCATCTGGGCACAACTGCAAATAAATTCAGATGTGGTGTGCTGGGAAGTCCCGTTTTCCAATTCTATTTCCACAGCATCTAGATGAATATGTCTTTATCCCTGGCAAAGGCTAGAAGCAGCATCACAATACAAAGTAAGCTACTCCAGGAAGACTGTCTTTAAAAGTAAATATATTGTGATAGCAATGCACTTGCACTTTCAGTTTTTAAAGATTAACAAGTGTGATTAAAGATCGCAAAATTTCCCCTACTTCATTCCATTGAGAAGTCCTTACATTTAACTCAATGCTGCTATATGTTCTCAACATGTTTATTCTCCATGCCAGTACTTTCTTCCAAGGGACACAAACCTAAACATACGAACATTTTCCTAACAAGCCCTACTGGTTTTTACACTCATAAACTGAAGCATGAAGTATGTCTACTAATATCTTACCTATTTGTTTTATTTATGTAATTAATTCCATGAAATAAATACTGCAAAATAAAACCAGGCATTGCTAAAGAGGAAAAGATAAAAATAACAGAGGGATATTCAAGTTTTATAGTATTATGTCACTGTGAATAAGCTTGCTTTTTTCTGTATAAACTTTCTATGTAACTATACTTACGCCATCTTCTTAGAAAAATGAAAACTTTTAAAGGAGGTAAACACCAGCGTCTAAAACCACATATATATAAATTTTGGAGTGTTCTCTTAGCTGGAGGACTAGCTTGAGTCTATCTTGCTAGTAAAAACTGCAATTGCCATTCTCCTGATTTAAGGAGGAGACTGCAGTTTTGAGTAGAGAGTTTTCTAGACACTGAGCTGCTAGGATTACTGGGCAATTAGTTGTCATAGACAACAATGTGCATGGCCAGTGGTCAAGGCATGACTGACCTACTGTACACTTGATGCATAGTTTGTGAAAATGAATTGTTTGTAGTCACCAATTAGGAATATAAACCCATCATTATGAATAAGTCATATGTGGGTTTGAAGCAGGGAATTAAAAACAAACAAACAAACAAAAAGTAGAAACCAAAACAAACAGTATCCACAGGTATTTTTGCAAGCCCACAATACACAGCTCTTGAACATCTCTAGAAACATTCAAAACCCTGTCTGGATATATTTGGGAAAAAGAGGCTGTTGTTTATAATCCTTTTTGTGTTGAGTCTGGACCAAATGAAAAAGAAAAATCTCCCTTCTGAGGGTGGTACAGAACTGGGAAAAGTGCAGAGGAGCTGAAGGAGCTCCATTCTTGGAGATTTTCAAAACTTAAATACAGTCCTGAAATCCTGATCAAGGTGGCCTTGCATTGAGCAGGAGGTTAGACTAAATGACCTCCGGAAGTCCTTATCACCTGAATTGTTCAGATTCTCTGACTCTAATCTGCCCTAATTTTCACCCAACCAGCATGCAACAGTTTCTACATCCTAGACACTGCTTTGCTCTATCTTACTAGCACATGGCATATGAATGACATCAAATAAACTGTGACATCTCTAGAAATTACAAGGTGCTTGTCACAGCATTATTAGTGCTATTTCAGAGTCACTGCATCTGTGTGCATTGAAACATAACTCCCATGTTCCTCTAAGTTGATGTTAATCTTCATTCAGAACAAAATTACTGGGTAAGGTGGAAGACAGGAATAGGAGAGTAGAAATTCTCTTTCCATGTGACTGCAGGTAAAGATGTCTCTGCTTTAAATAAGTGTAGGATGGATAGTCGAAGTGTATAAGCACAAGTGGTAGTCAAAGGTAGATTCAGCAACCAATTATTCTAACCTGAATCAAACTAAAAGGGAGTCACAAATAGCCATATTGGATTTCTGGAACTTCAGGAAATGTTCTTCATTTTCTCATGTAAGTTAAATTCCTTTATGCATAGAGGGGGAAAAGCCAGTCTTGATTGAGTCGATTTTACTCTTACAAATACAAAGAATCATCTGAAGAGAAAGGATGACCTTTGTTTGGTGAAAAAAATCTTCAATACCTGTTATTCACTAACAGCAGGTGTCTTGATGCTAGCTTTTAAGACAGAAATCCTATTGTCATTTCCACTTGCTTTAATGGTGGCATTTTACTTCTAAGCCTCAGCATTTAGTCCCAGGCAATGAAAGTTCAGTACCTCCCCAGAATTTCATACAATGTCTTTTCTTGTGGGCCCTAATGGTAAGAAGGCAATATTTTACTGCAAATGGAAGAAAATGCAGAGGCCTAGTTTGCTAAATGCACGAATTAGTGCAAATACAACATCCTTAAACGTAACAGCCTTGGTTTTGAGTTTGTGTGTAGCTTTGACTCTGAGAACCTGACTGACTATAAATTTTGTCCATCCTCATTTAAATAAGTCCTCTTATTGTGCTGCTCTATGGGACATAACATATTGAGCATAATAGAGCTTTTCACTCAAGGAGGGCTATTTGTCCTTGTTTTTACAGTCTTATTTTACAGATTAGAGCACAGCACATCAAGTGCTTTTCTGCCTTGACTGAGTTGCAGCATTTGTGCACCACAGTATCGATGTATGGTGTGGCACAGGATGACCCTGTAGGCTTGCTGATCACCAAATAATGTATAAAAATACTTCCTCTGCATCCCTCCTCCCCCAGGTATGCTTGGCAACCGTGACAGCTGCTTCTGCTTTGGCTGGAGTGTGGCAGAGATGTGACACACTCTGGTTTTGCTGGTGCTACAAATAGCAGAATCCTGACAGGAAAATTGAGTTACATTATGTTTAATTACAGTCTCTGGAATTCCATGCCAGGCAAATGAGCTCTCAATGAGAGCGGCTGCTGTTGCATATGAGGGATCTGTTTCCTAGTCACCCAAACAGGAGTCAGACACCACACAGTTTCTTGTCAGTGCTCGTAAACAAGAAAATACCTAACTTGAGTCAAGGGCAGCAAGGCAGTCTGTGTATCACAGCTCTCCTTTGTTGGCTGCTGAGAATTTATTGCAGAAAAGTCCTAGGCTTGCGATTGCAAACACTTATACTACGTTGCTTCTGTATGTCTACATAGAAAGCTTTGCATAAATATCCATCACCAGTATGGTTCCTGCATTTGCTTTGAAATACATCAGGCTTCATATCTTCAAGTATTTTGATGCTTCCTACAAAGAACCATTGTGCTCTCCACTACCAAATTGTCATGCACATATTTTAATCCTTCATTCATTTGCAGATACCCTATTTAACATGTTTGAAGTCCAGGAATTCCCCACATTGGTATAAATCTCCCACAAAGAAAACCTGATTTGTTAATCTACTGAGGATCCTGGAAAAACACATCTCAGCACATACTGACAATTTCAGTCAAGGGATGGTGAAGTCATTGCCTTACACTCTGCAGGTACCGTGAACACTGGCAACTTCCTACTTTCTGGTATCTCAGAAATTGCAACACAAAGATACTGACAGTTTGAGTTTGAAATCTTGATATTTAACATTCGGTACCATCCAAGAAGTCAAAATCCATACTTGGAAAACTGTGATATAGGTTTTCTATTCCAGCACAATTTTAGTGTCATGTAGAAAATATCACAAAATTAACTGCTGTAAGTGGATTGCTTTGCTATAATGCTACTGTTGGTAGTATCATAATGAAAGTTTACTGCTCTTTTATTGATATTTCGAAATAGTTTGTTCCTTTGGACTTCAGATACCAAACACCACCTAGCTTTGTTGGCTTGTGAAGGTGATTGGAGACCGAAGAGAGAAACTCTACTTCAGCATTGAAGTCAATGCCTAAATAGGCTGCAAAATCCAGGCCATTGCAAAGATCATGGACAGAAAAGGTTTGTTAGGTCTGAGATGAATGAACAGTAAATACAGGTTTAAACCTGGCAAATCCAAGACTGCTTGAACTTTCCCAGGATTGAGACAAGGTATCTGTGAGGCATTTGAATTATAAAAGTGCCAGCAAATACAAGGGTGGGAGCTGGGGTTTAGTTTCAGGTGCTGGGGTTTTTGTTTGTTTGTTTTAATTTTGTTTGTTTGTTTGTTTGTTTGGAGTTTTAGTTTGTTTGGTTTTTGTTGTTGCTGGTGGATTTTTTTGTTTGCTTGTTTTGTTTATAAAGCCACTTAACCAGTTTCAAATAATTTCTGTTGATTGCACTTACTGGACGTCTCTCTCTTGCTGTCAGTTCGCCTCCTTGCTTGCTTTATTTTTGGTATACTTAGCTTTAAGTATCCCAGACATAAAATATCTTTAGCGCAGTTATCTTAGCTACCATGAACTTGACAGATCAGGGAACAAGCTGAGGACCTTCTGAATTGAAACTAAGAGCTGTTACAACTTAACGAAAAGAGCCCTGTCTCCTGAGCCAGGGCTGCAACAACTTAGTACCTATGGTACCCTGGTCATGGTGAACACCAATGTCATTTTCAAGAGATACTCTGCACATAGGTCTTTCTCAGCAACATTGGTGCACAACTCCTTCAGCATTTCACATCAGAGTATTTTTGCTCCTGAAGGATGTAATAGTCTACATACAACTGTCTGAGTATGGATGGGAATTTAGAAGATCATGAAAAAAAAAGTTTATTTTAAATGAGTTTCACCTGCCAGGAATCTTTAGTGAACAAATTAAAAGAAACCTTTATTCAGTATTTCAGCAGGTCAATGGAGGTGATCTTCCCTCTCTACTCTGCCCTGGTGAGGCCACATCTGGAGTACTGTGTCCAGTTCTGGGCTCTCCACTTCAAGAAGGACAGGAATTACTGGACAGAGTCCAGCGGCGGGCTACGAAGATGATGAGGGACCTAGAGCACCTTTCTTACGAGGAGAGACTGAGAGAGCTGGGTCTGTTCTTCTCCAGAAGAAAAGGCTGAGAGGGGATCTTGTCAATGTTTATAAATATCTCAAGGGTGGGTGTCAAGAGGATGGGACCAGACTCCTTTCAGTGGTGCCCAAGAATAGGATGAGGGGCAATAGGCACAGGCTGAAGCATAGGAGGTTCTATCTGAATACGAAGAGAAACTTCTTTACTTTCTGCCAGAGCCCTGGAACAGGCTGTCCAGAGAGGTTGTGGAGTCTCCTTCTCTGGAGACATTCAAACCCACCTGGACACATTCCTGTGCGATCTGCTCTGGGCGAACCTGCTTTAGCAAGTGGGTTGGACTGGATGATATGCAGGGGTCCCTTCCAACACCAACCATTCTGCGATTCTGTGATTTCTTGCTCCCACACACACCGCCCTGCCCCATTTTAAAGGAAGAACGTTGTTTATTCGTTGTTTTTTTTCCTCCTCAAGAAAGAAAAAGGCCAGTTTTTAAAAGAGTACTAGTAATGTGAAACTTTGAGGAGCAAGGAATTGATATTTACAGCTAGTTCATTTCACTTATTTCAATCACAGCCTATCACTAATCTAGTCCACGGGGAGGCACTTTCTTTATGAATAACCTCTTTGTGTGTCAGTTTTCCAGCTCCCTCTTTAAAAGGAAATGTCATGTCATCTGATGGTTGTATTGGTTTCACTTAAGATTTGATTTCCGATTTGTGTGTTCTAGCTAAACACCCAAACACTTTAAAAAACATCTATCATGATCTAGTTATTTGTTCCTTTCGCAAGGGCAGTAATCATGTGTTGCCCTGCTCAACACTCGCAGATGTTTCAAGTCCTGTTTTGATAAATAGTAGGGAAACTGTGCAGTTCAATTTTACATTGTCTTGTGCAGTTTTATCAAACTAGAGATGCACTTTCTTTAGTCAGGAAATAATTGTAAGTCAGGTTGCAGAATTAGTGAATGTGAGTGCAGAAGAAATAGTTGTGACTGAAGCTTAGTTTTTGTTGTTCTTTCAGTCCATAGTATTTGAAAATGGACAACAAAATCTTTAGAGTTTTGGAGGGGTGTGGTTTGTGAATTTATTTATTCAACACTGTTCCCATGCACACATTTAAGAACACAGTATCCTAAATTATTTTGGAGAGGTATTTCAGGAATCTTTTCCCAATGTGACTGAATTTATTCTTCAATTATGGTGCACTAAAGTAATTGCATATTAGCTTACTCGTGGTCTAACACCTTACGTATACTTCTCTCTGGAATGCAGTCTGCATTCTCCCTCAGAAGCAGCTAGTTATATTCTATCTGTATTTTTTATAGAATAAAATGAAGGAGCATGTGCTAACAACACAGTTCACTAGTTTATTAGTATCTCCTTCCCATTTGCAACCCAGCACAATGAATTAGTCAAAATAGGCTGTCTTGTGTGCTATACAAAGACTCAAGTTCCATAATGCTAGTCAATGAGAATTCAGCAGCAAATCTTGGGCTCTGATCAATTGCTTAATAACAAGATCAACAACTATCATTTGTTGAAACTGTCTAGAAAAATGAAGGGTGATGAAGGTCTATATCACAGTTTCTCCCTGCACAGTATCTGTTGTATTCACCTAGCAAGCACAAAACCACAAAAATAAAAAACGGGCGAACTTCGAAGTCTACCTTAAATCTGACATTTTCTAGTTCTGAAAAACAGTGCATTAGGGACATTTGAATATTGCATTCTACTTCTACCTACAAATGTCTTAGAACAAGGTATAAAACAGGAGAAGTAACAGATGAGTCCAAGGCTGAAGAGTAGTTTTACTGTTTGCTTGCTTCTTTTTTTTCTTCCAGCTGCAATGGGGTGATGTCAAGAAGGGAAGACTGTGGCCTATTGTGATCAGGTCTAAGCTGCAAGACAGATAAAAACTCCAACTCACTTCAGAGAGATAATCAGAAATCCTTGAAGTAAAGAAAACCATAATAGAACAAGTAGACTTGGCAGCATGTGGAACAAGGTTAATACCAAGATTTGTAGAAGAAGATCTAGCCACCACCAACATAATCTCACAGACAACATTTATATGATCTATTCAGTAGACTATATGGAAAATCCAAACTACTGAAGGGAAAGAGACCTGGGTAGAAAGGGAAGCAAAGCTCTTAGCTCCGATTTAAAAGAAAAAAGAAAGCAAGGAGTGGAGTGGGGAAGGACAACATAACATACAACTAAACACTTCAGAGCTAGCGCCACAAGTCGAGACACTGCCTGGCGTTTGCAACTGTGCTGGACTCTCTCTTTGCCAAAGCCAGCAAACTGCACAGGACATGAAGGTGACAAACACAGGGCCATTAGCTCTTATCAATTTTTTATACAACCATTAGTTAAAACATCAACTTACCCTTTGCTAAAATTCCAGCCTACAAGCATTTGGGATGCTTGGTAATTGTACACTGAATACAGAACACAAGCCAATTGCACATTGCAGTCTGGAAAATTGGACTGATAGAAAAGTAGAAGGTGGTAAACCTTGGTGCTAGCAGGTACAATCTTATCCCCATGAATTTTACCAGTGAATAGGCTGGAAGAAAAACAATTTGCAATACTAGTGGGAGAGGAGGTGTTAAAACCAAACACGTTAAGCATTCAACAAGGCGCACTTATTAGAGGAACCTCAGTCTAATAAATAGATGCTAGAGTCAGACTTCTAAGGTGACTTGTTGGAAGATAGAGTAAAAGCAATTAACCGTCCAGCAACTCAGGTTGCTGGGAAAGACAGAGACCGAAGAGCTGGATGTGTTCACTGTGAGGAATGACAGAGCAAATAGGAAGAACCGAGCAGGTAAATTTCCTGAAGATCACAGTGGGGAAAAAATGGAGCCTTTCACATATATATAGGCCCCAAAAGAATTACATAAATATGTTTTAAAAAAGGGAACATTTTCTACTACCTACAAGGGGAAAAGTTTCTGAACAGCTGTCCAGTGCCAAATATTTTTCTAGGCTGAAAAAGCCAGCAAGGTTCTGGCAAGTGCCTTGGAAAAACAGAGCCCACTTTATGCACACTCAGCATCCCCTTTGGGAGACTCCATTTCTGCAGGCTGCACTGGAGTTGTCTTTGGCACCTAAGGTGTTTCACAGGAAACAACAACAAGTTTTTGATGGTATAGTGGATATTATAATATAAATGTTTTAGTATGATGGGGGTGAGGGAGGAAGGAGTGGCAGAAGAGCCTCTATGCAGGTTCAGAAGGAGCCACAGACCTGCTGGCCTAACCCTAAAGAAAGAAAAATAAATTCCAAGTAAAGAATTGGTAGATGAGGGATAAAGATTAGAATATGTATGATGCGCAGTTGTACCCAGCAAGTCTGAAGCCCTCATCAACGTGCCTGCCCCAAACACAAAAGGCAGTAGAACAATGTCATGTAACGGTAAGCCACCTCAGAAATTTTGTGCCTTCTGCAGTTTCACAAACCATTTAAAGGTCCTAGCCCTAAGACTGTGTGACACGAAGTGCAAAAGAAGGGCAGTTCAGATGGGCAATTGTTTAAGGTACGTTACTTGTAGTGCAGGCGCCCCAGGAAGAATGGAAAGAGAAGCCTTAGTTTCCTGTTGCTACCTAGACAGGAATTGTTCCGTAATCAGTTGTGACTCATTTACCCCACCCTAATGGTAAAATATTATAATAGCACGTATATGTAGCCTGTATAAAACAATAAATTCTGCTGCTATCAACTCAATTAATTTACTCCTGGAGAAGAAACGGACTGCCAAACTACAGCCTACCATACTGGCATTTCACAAATGTGTGCACAGGTGCTTTCTGGAACACTTCCAAAGAGGGGAATGCTGCTACAATACATAAAAAGTGGAGAAATGAGACATATAAAAAAGCCCCTGTACATTGCCAAGCCTAGGAAAAACTTTGCCTTTGTTAAAGCAAGTACCTGATTTTAAGCATGAGAGATAGGTGTTGAAATGGGGCAAACAAACCCGGGCCCCTGAGAAAGCAGGACTGCCTGTCTGAAGGAAGGAGAGCACAAGCAGAGACTAAGGCAGGACAGATGCCTAGCAGCTGGATGGCACCAAAAGTTTCGTGGTGGTTCTTCTCTTGAAAAAAGGCAAGGGGTCCTCTGGAGTTTCCAGGACTACAAGAACGTGTCTGAAAGTTTTAGCTTAAATATTTGTAAGCATCATTGTGGATTAGTAGTCTTGGGTTTAAAAGTTAGATTCATAATAAAACATGGGCAAGAATACCGAACACATTCAAAGAAAAGGAGAGATTACTTGTAGCAATCTAAGCAACAGTGCAAAATCATACGTGATTTGGCTTCTCGGTGTTTCCTGGTCAGACTAGTAAGTATTGGTTTTATACTATGTCTACATAGGAGGTGTTGGATGCAGCTGGGAATATAAAACGCAGATCACTATGTAGCAGTTAAGGCAGTTTTCTTCTATGGATATTCAGCATCTTCCTGAAGTTGAGACATAACTTTCCTTCCTCCTTCTGTGGAGAAACCTCGTCTACACATTCCTACCAATACTTTAATGTATGCATCTGTGTGGATTCCCTTACAACCACTCATTCTGTCTAAAGTATTTGAGATTACTTACTTGTGATATTTAGGATAAAGGTTCTGAAATATCTTTATTTTTGTAGTTAGATAACTTCGACCCTTTGATATCTCTGGTTTGGGTTGTGTGTGTGAAATTGATGGCTTTAAGTGTTTTTTCCCTACAGCTAGCTCACATTCTGCTTTAACAGAAGCTAGTAAGAGGGTTTTTCCATTAACATTAGTGGGTGCAGAATCAAATCCTCTAGTGTACTGCTCAGGGAAGATTCTGTTCAGCTTCTGCTCCTAAATTCACTTGGATTGTACTTTCTAAGCATCAATAAAGACTGATTCTTAATTGCACATGGCCACCAAAACCATACCATGACAACTCCTGACATTTGCCTCTGTGTAAGGTCAAACCTTCACCAAATCTTCATTTTGAGCTTGTAATTTGTTATCATTGCATCATGGGGACTATTTGTGTGTTGAGAGGATAGGTATGCACAGAAGTGTTTGGAGAAGCGATGCAACTTCCTCTAGATGGGACAGTGTTCTCTGGCTACATCTGTTTTAGTAAATTTAGCCATGCCTGGGAACTTTCCCAAGCCCAGGAATGTGATCATCTCTGCTATTAAACCAAGAGAGCGGTGATTTTGGCCCATGCCAGCTGGCACTACCCCAGACAATTCCTGGCCACAGTCTGGGAGCTAGCACGGACCATGGACCATTCCCAACAGGCACTTTACATACACACACTGATTTTGGAAGCTGAGAGAAGCATAGACAGAATCCATTATCTGCCAGGTGGTCTCAGTGCCCAAGCACTAGCAGACAAATGCAACTTAGAATTATAGACATAGGTTTTGTGTCCTTAGGGACCACTTATCTCTATGTGAAGAGATAAACAGAAATTTGTGACACTGTTCTGAGTTCTAATGATTTAAAATGCATTTTCCTACCAGTTTGTTGTAACTCAGAATCATTATAAGCTTATCATTCTTTATTCGTTTATTATTTTAAGAAAGGAACCCAAAACTAACCACATCATCTACTTTTATTGGCTTAAGTGAGTAATTTTTCAGCTTTGAGTTAAAATCAAGGGGAGAATCAATATGGGCATCGCTGTAATTGAAAACCAGTGGGTGATAATTCTGTACTGAAAACAAGATAATAAGAATAGAGACGAAACACTGTCAGGGGAAAAGAAGAAAAGATTAAAGATACTATCTCAATTAAATATCAACTATTATTAACATTATATTAAAACTTCCCTGTGTTCTTTTCATATGCTGTATATTTTTTCTCTTTTCCTCTAATGGATGTTAAAGGAAAGAATAAATGAATTTATGTGAAAATATTATAAAACAAATTCAGATAGAATCAATCAAGTGTGTCCTTAGCTGGTAATTTATTCCTAATGTCATTGAATAGCCCCCCAAACATGAATATTTAAATCCAAATCTTCTTTCTTACCACTCTCTTTCCATAGCCTTCCCTTCTACCTCCAACTAACAATTCTAGCAATAAGGAATTATCTTCTCATTGCTCACGATGAAAGAAAAAGAGATGGGATTCAGTTTTACTCCTTATTTCTAATAGGTCTGCTGTTTCCAGCTCTGGACTCAGGAGAAAGGAAGAATTCATTCTCTGAATAAATGGCTAGCAGGCCAACAAAACTATTTTGTCTCTAGTCTAATCTGTATTTCAAACAATCCAGTGATAACAGTTTAAATGATAGCCCATTTGCTTTCAGACCTTTTGTATTCAAAGCCACACTAAAGGGGGGCTTCTAAGAGCTCACTGTGAACAGACTATGATGAGGCCTGCAAATTAGTTTTATTCAAATTTTTAAAAAAACGAACAACAAACATAAAAACCTCACCAAAACCAAAACCAAAACAACCTGTCACCACATTCAACTTCCACGAAAGAAGGTCATATATTTCTTGGTACTGCTACTATGTGCGACAATATAAGGGGAAGGCAAAGAAAAGAATAATTCAATTTCTTAATGTGGGAGGACAACAAACAGTGGATAGCAAAAGGCTGACACATTCTCATGTCTTTTCTTGATCCCATGCGTAGAATCAAGAACCCATATGAAAAGATGCACTCACAAAATTAGCATTAATAATAGAATACACGTAAAGACCAGACTAGGGAAGAAAGAGTTAAAGAACGTTTAGGCATGTTAGAGTTATTTAAGCCAGTTCTCCAGGTGAGGTTTGCTGTGATGCACCTAAGGATCTTACTATGCTATTGTCCACCTTAGAGAGATTGTGGAGGATGGGAAGAAACAAGGTGGTCCCAGATGGTTGCAAAAGTCCAGCCCCTTGCCTCTTTCCATTTTCTAAACCTCAAAACCTTTGAGGAGAGCTTAATGCTTGGTTCTTCTGCATACATAACTCACAGTGAAATCACCGAAAGCTTATTAGCAGCACTGTTAAATTCACACTGTTGTACAAATGGCTCGTAAATCCTTCTGAAGGGCACAAATTTTGGTTATGAAGTGCCTTTCATCCACAGGCGACTCCAGTGATAGTTCAGTATAATGACAACAGCAGCCTCTGCTCTTGCAAGAACAGTTTGTCATTCAGTCCCAAGCAGGAAAACAATTCCCCAAATCCCTGTCCAGCCACAACTGCCTACCCAGATATTGTATGGGTTACGGTGGAAAATACAGATATTGTTCTCTCCTTTTGTGCCTTTGCACGTGAATGGAGGCTGAGAGGAATTTGCCCATGCCATGCTTGCCAGGGGAACCATAGACACGCAGGGGGACGTAAAATGCACCTTTTTTATGTTTTCCCTGGTTTGAGAGAGGAAAAAGGGACAGTATTGTGACTGAGACATGCTCCTTTGTCAGCGTGCCTCCTGGGGCAGTACAACGGGATATCATCCCACATGCAGGACTCAGCCTACAGCAGCAGAGGCTAGTCTTCAGCAGGAACGGTCATTAAATAAGACAATAGTGCTATCAATATATCTGAATATGTTCTTAGGTACTATATAAAGAAAATAATCTCTCAAATAGAGTTCAGTATTTTAAAACGTACGGTGCATATTACTGATTTTAATTATAGATTCTTTGAAGTCTCTTTCAGTCACTTAAGGTAATCTGTGCCTTTAGAACACTAGAGACTTATCACTTTGAATATTACTGACAAGATTGCTATTAAAAGTGCAATCAGCTTTTTCATTTTTACGAGTTGTGTCAAAATGGTTTAAGCATGTTTGAATTTGTGAGGGTTACTTTTACTCTTCCTCCTACGACAGTGACAAAGTCAGGTGTCATACTATTACTGTGGGAAAAAAATGACTGAGACGCTATTAAAAGAGCAATGAGTAGCTACACAAACTCCATGTTAAGGTTTTGAGTGTGCCCAGTGTAAACAAAATACCTGTAGTAACTTAGTTGAGTAATTGAGCCATTGTAGAGCTAATTAAAATGCTACCCCTTCTCCCTAAACAAGCTTATCTCCAAGTATTAACTATGGTGTTGTTGTAGCCATGACCGTCCAAGCACCGAAGCAGACGCAGTTTGCAGGATGAGATAATGTCTTTTTAGATCAACTACTACCACTGTAAAGTCTACAAGATTTTGTTCAGCTAAGCGTACATCACGGTTGAGACTCATCACAAGAACCCTTTTCTAAATTTTTGCACTAAAAATGGCCATGGAGAGCTGAAAAAAAATGAATATCACCTCCCACACGAAGAAGCGTAGAATCAAGAACCCATCATAACTTCAGAGATAGTACTTCGCTTCCATCTAAGCTCTTTGCTAACTGCTAAGGGTCCACTGAGTACCGCAAAGATTTCTGGTTTAAATTATCTCACCAGAAGCAAATAGTCTTTTCAAAAATTACCACTGGAATTCATGCCACGTCACTGTAGGAGCATCCTTAGTACCTTCATTCCCACAATGTTTGCTGAGGCACAGAGGAATATTTCTTCTCTCTACAAGTGGGAAAGGGAGGCCTGAAGTGATGTTGTAGTTGGCAGCTGTTGTGCATTGATAAGGATCATGTCCAAAACATTGTGCTGAAACCAGTTCATCCAGCCACAGGAGATGACACATTCAGAGAGGGTGAACTGCGATTTCTATATCAACGACAAGCTAACGAGCCACAGTCCAGGCCGGCTGGCTGATACTGGAGGTGGGGGATGTGCTGGAGGGCACATAGCTCCATCTTCTGATATGCCCAGCTTGACAGACAAAGGGGAAAAGCCAAGACCCTTCAACGTGGCCTGGGACTTGTCGATCTTTCGCAATCACCCCTTCCACCCCAGACTTCCCTCTATTCGGAGAGCTATAAATAAGCCCACCTAAAACAGCACCGTTAGGGAAAACCACCACCTTGAAGACCCTCCGCCAGGGAACCCACCACCCTGAGGACCCTCTGCACAGCGGCCGGGCCGCGGGAACTGGACCAGAAACAGGAGGACGCTGTGCTCCCGAACTACAAACCCCAGCATCCTCACCGTGGGACACCGGAGGCCATACCTCATCATCTTGTCACCCACGCTGCGGAGTCGTAAGAGTGGTTGGATCCCTCACCCTTTTCTTTCTTCTTTTCTCTCTGCCCTTTCCCTCTCTCATTTTTCTTCTATACCCCTATTTTCTTCATATCTTTCTCTTATACCTTAGTTTTCGTTCTCTCTCTACCACTCTCTCTCTTTTCCTTCATGAACATATAAGAGTAACTTCATCTAAAGCTCTGTTGTTGGATTCTTGTAGAATATTATATCATAGCTACTAATGGTTGCCGACACATCGCTCGTAGAAGGACTTTTGCTGTTAATGTGTTGATAAGTTCTGTGATATCATAAAATACTTTTGCCAAGCCATTATTCACTGTAACTAGTATTCCAACACATACTTTTAGTAAAACTCATAACTGAATTGGAACCCCCCCACACCCAGGGTGATTGTCTGTCATTCACTTCGCATAACTGCATGAATTTAACCCAGAGTTAACTCACATCTGATCTCATCTGTTCAGTCAGGGCGCGTGTCGCGTTCAGAGTTATCTCATCCCTCATCCCACCTGTTGAGAGGGGACAACAGCAGTGACTGCAGCCACAGAGCAGCAGGACACAAGGGGTTCCTTCCGATGAAACGGACTCACATTATTTTACTCGTTACGCACACAAATTACCTGAACACATTTTCTGTCATTAAAAGCAACACTTTGAGACTTGGTGAAAATTCTTTTTCAGTAGTCTGTGTTAAAATATTTATTTATCAATGTAGAGCTCTGAACAACTTATGGTGTGATTTACATGAAAAGCATCCTTATAAATAATTTGCTAAAGGGCATTTTAATAATCAATTGCTAGATAATTACTGGTTCCAGCAGGACAATTGCTGTAAATCATGGGCATAAGAGCCAATCTCTAATACCTCCCAGTAGTTTCTGCCCATGCTAATGATGTCTGACTGCATTAGCCCTTTCTTAACCATTTATAAACATATATAAATATTACATTATAGAATAAAAATTTTTGCTGACAGAGTAGTGTTGAATTAAGGTGCAATGTTTCAGAGAATTTTCTGGTAGAGAGATCTCACTAATATGGATACAATTATACCTGCATAAAGACTCTTGTGTTGATGCAGCTTTCTCAGATTTTCTCTCTGAAAACTGGAATAAACAATCCAAGGAATAAGGTCTTTAGCTAATACAAGTTTTCCTCTATGCTACATGACAACCTAGGCACAGCAGCATCTTTTCCAGGTAAAAGTAACCTTCATATACACTCACAAAGAGGTAAAGTATATCCATGTCTGAAACATCACCCGTAGCCTACAGAACTATGGTGCACTACAATGTCCCCAGCAATTAATTTCACTGTGTACTCAGATGCTTTGGAATCAGACAGATCATTATGGACACATACCCTGAGGAAAATCAAGCAAATGGAAACTTATTTTAATAATCTTACCTTGCACACACATTCCCTCTTTTTTTTTTTTTTTTTTAATTGGAAGGTTTTAAAGTGATATTGGTTGGTTTTAAATGCCTAATTATCTTTTTATATATGGCACAATATCATCCTTGAAATGCTGTGCTTGGTGCCCTGTGCTGTTTATTATTTGCATTACAATTATAATGCAAAGCATAGAAGGTGACTTTAATCAGCTCATTTGAAGTGCTCTTTACTTAAACACAATATCTTTTTGAGGCTATTTACATAGATGTTTATCTCCTGGTTTTAAGAAAAATCAGCCCAATTATAACTACAAAAAAGTTTTTATAATGGGTTTAATCCTGAAATATAAATATGCCATTGTAAAATCAATGCTGAAATTTTAATTTATGTTTTTATTTGTGT
This sequence comes from Pampusana beccarii, assembly GCA_013399365.1. Lineage (NCBI taxonomy): Eukaryota > Metazoa > Chordata > Aves > Columbiformes > Columbidae > Pampusana > Pampusana beccarii. The sequence goes on from VWYH01010682.1 coordinate 73,983, forward strand.
CTGTGGATTAACAAACCATCCTGCACTGAAATTAATTATATAGATACACAAAATATTAAGTGATATCAGAGCATAGGTCACAAAATAGCTCAGAAATTCGAAGAACTGGAAGTTCTTTTGACCTGTATATCATGGCTACTGAAAAGAAATGTGTGCCTACTGCCCAAACAACAACAACAAAAAAATCTTCTGCGGCGGATATGTATTCCATTTAATGTTGCTTTTGGTTGCCATGGCTATGATAGCCTTAATATTGTAGGCTCACAGCAAGGTTGCAATTAGTATTTGGATTTAGAAGAGGGAAGATAATGATTTCATATTGAAACTTCTCGCTTAATAGCCTTATGGACATAAAACTGCTTGCAGGTTTCAAACCAGCTATTCCTATGCTAAGAAAACAAAATGAAACAAAAGAATCTGTATTATTTGGCTTTGAACCTGGAACTTCATGGAGGTCTTTGGCCTGGCATCTTCAGAACTCATCTACAGTTCAGTTCGCTTCTACATGTATGTGTAAGCGCACAAACATAGACTGGGCAGAGAACGGACTGAGAGCAGCGCTGAGCAGAATGCCTTGGGGGTGTTGGTTGATGAGAAGCTCAACATGATCCAGCAATGTGTGCTTGCAGCCCAGAAAGCCAACTGCATCCTGGGCTGCACCAAAAGAAGCATGACTGGCAGGTCAAGGGAGGCAATTCTGCCCCTCTGCTCTGGTCAGACCCCACCTGGAGTCCTACATCCAACTCCGGGACCTCCAGCATAAGGACATGAACCTGTTGGAGCGAGTGCAGAGGAGGGCCATGAAGATGATCAGAGGGCTCATGCAGCTGTCCTGTGAGGACAGGCTGAGAGAGTCAGGGTTGTTCAGCCTGTAGAAGAGAAGGCTGTGTGGAGACTTTACAGCAGCCTTCTGGTACCTAAAGGGGACCTACAAGAAAGCTGGAGAGGGACTTTTTACAAGGGCAGGTAGTGATAGGACAACAGGTAATAGCTTTAAACTGAAAGAGGGAAAAATTAGATAAGAGATAAGGAAGGAATTCTTCACCATGAGGGTGGTGAGGCACTGGAAGAGGCTGCCCAGAGAAGCTGTGGATGCCCCATCCCTGGAAGTGTTCAAGGCCAGGCTGGATGGTGTTTTGAGGAACCTGGTCTAGTGGAAGGTGTCCCTGCCCATGGCAGGGGGCTGGAACTAGATGATCTTTAAGGTCCCTTCCAAGCAAACCATTCTATGATTCTGTGTATATGTACACATAACACGTATATGTACACTTACCCTCACATGATGAAAACATACAACTTTATTCATTTGTTTTGTCATAGTTCTGATATGAAACATTTGACACTCTGGGAAAGTGTCTTTACCTGGTTGTTGCTAATCCCTCCTCTTGAAGAGTAGCGCCCTTCTTACTGCATTTAAGCATTCTGGGTCAAGTTGTTAGTGTTTGAAAACTATTCCTCCGAACAGCAAGCCCTCATGTCCCACACCAAAGTGCATTCAGTTGACTCAGACTGAAAATTTTAGACTTATGTTGCTGGCAGACTGATGCACAAGTTGAGAATAAGCTCTAATGGAGAAGAAAAGACCTAATCCTTCTAATTGAAGCCTTAAGTAGACCCTTTGGACGTTTTACTTCACTCTTTAAACATCTACCACTACTTACCATCATGGCTGGGAACTTTTGTTTTCTAGTGCTTGCATTACAAGATGCTATTATCAACCATTAAGCCATTCTGCTGGGTTTTTAGCTTCACAACAGAGCTTACAGCAGTACTACTTCTGCTGTCGGACAGTAGTCACTTTAAAGTTTCAGAGGAAAGGGCAAGGAAACCCTTGTGAACAATTACAGAAAGATTCACCCAAAAAAGAAACATCTGCCTGTTTCTGTCAATTTGTGTTTAGGTTTCATCTTCACAATGCTGAGTGCAACGCTCTGTGGTTCTGTTTTAAATCTTTTAATCTTCCCCTCCCTTTAAATATGCCCACTTTCTCGAATCCATTAAAATTCAGAGCTAATAGTTATCCCACAGCAATGACTCCTATCAGTTGGCTGTGTTACACTAAAACTAACCTTTCTTCTCCTTTTTAATATATTTTAAAAGATCTATTAGACTTGCTCAGAATATTAGAGAGAAAAAGAAAGTTATATGTTAATGTTCCCATATAATTTCGAATCCTTGTCATCTTGAAGCTTGCTTATTGTCCTTCCAAACACTGAGGGCAAGGATTTGTGACTTTCGAGTGTGTCTGGCAACAGAGGTCTTCTGTCTATGCCATTACTCTAGGAGTTGTGCTTTGCTGTGGTTTAGGTTGAGCTTGATTCACATTAAGCTCTCCATAAGGGTTTATAATAAGCAGCACAATGCCAAAAGTGAAATCCAACCATACACACTTTCGCACAGATGAAAGCATAAAAAAAATATTTTTTTCAGGAAAAAAAAAAAAATCCAGTTGATTCGAATTGTTTCACCAGTCCTGTTCCAGCACAAATGGACTTTAATTTTCTTCTTTTCCCCCCACCCCCGTCTCCTTCCCAGAGACAAAAAATAATAAAGACAGTACAAATTTCCAGTGTGAAACAGCAACAATGGGAAGTTCAGATACTACTGCAGCCCTTCCAAATGCAGGTGACCACAGTCCACCACAGGGTTCTCTGGTGCTCTGACTGTGCAAGTCACGCATGCATAGGACACCATTTGAAGCTGGCTCTAGATTAGCAGAAGAATATTTGTGTGCTTTAGCACTGGTAAATTCATGAAAGACTAATATGTCCTGAGGACATATCAGTGATTCCTTCTCTACAGCTGAGCTCACACTATGAGCTGGAGGAACTTGCCAGAGCTGTTCAATTCCTTGCATGCAGGTCTCCGGGATCTCAGCTATTCCCAGTGTTTGCTCTCCTCAGTTCTTGTAACACTGCAATGTGAGGAGGTCTTGCTTTTAAGTGACTGGTTATGATGTCCCACAAGAAAGGAACAAATACTCTAAATCCTTTTCTGCAGATCATTGCAACGCTTTCTCTTTTTCTTGCATGACACATCATTCTCCACCTTCTCCCTGCTTTTCATGTCATAGCTTTTCCCTCACCCTTCTAGAAAGGAGTTCTCAGATCTAATGCTCAGCTCTGTCCTATGTCTTTATAGCTGGCTGTAGGAGGCTCTTGCCACTGCCCCTGCGCTAACTGGCGTGAAATTTATACTTCTCAGAGGTCACCTTGGAAGGAAAGTCACAGGTAGATGAGTATCAAAGTGAGCAGGAAGGAGAGAGTGGGAGAAGGAACAAATCTTGCTGAACTCTGGTATGTATCTTCTGTGGAGCACAGAAATATACTCAGGCTTTCTCTGTACTTGCTAAGCTGATGCTGTTGGCAGTGTGGATGCAGAAGCAACAGAGCACATCTGAGGTTGTAAAACCCCCCTGAGAATCAGGATAGACACCTGGGCTCTCCCTGGTACCTGCCATTCCTGAAGAACATGGCATGAAAGCTGCCTGTCTGAGCACTCCCTT